>VZTL01049804.1:498-17302 GCA_013400535.1 Scopus umbretta | reverse complement strand
ACATTTCCCCACACCCCCCCCCCCCCCCCCCCCTTTTTTTTTCCCCTGTTTAACCTCCTAGAAAAACCATGCACCAGAGACGTTTCAGCTGAAGTTGCACTCTCTGTTAGTCATAATCGTAACATGTGTCGTATCAAACCCTGGTGTTTTAGCTGTGGCCTCAAGCCTGGAAAGGATGCACATGTCTGGGATGGTGTCATCCATATGTATGCATGCGTGTGTGTGCCATGTGCATGCTTTCTTTTACAGCAGTAGATGAGATGTTTTCCCTGTCTGTAAAAGCTGCTCTGTGGCTCCAGAGCGCTGGACCATTGGGTGCGGTTGTAAATTCACAGAGGCTTTATCCTGGTTTGATCCTGTTTTCTGAGCCACTTCATTATTTCAGCTTGAGTCTTGTTTCTTCTGTTGGTCAGCTGAAGCATTTTAGGGGATAGTGGAAACCCAGTAACATACCCTTTTGCTCCGAGGCTGTACCACATATGGTTGTGTTGAAGGCATTGCCAAAGACTGTTCCAAAAGCAGTTATGTATTTGCAGTATCACCTTGAGATTGTTGTTTTACAGAAAACCAAAATATTGTTCAGCTTCTCTTAGTTGATTAATTCTTTTTTCCGCAAGGGGAATAGAGCATGGGAAAAATGCATGTCCAGCCACTAAGAGCTGGGAACTGCACAGCAGAGCTAGGTTTATGTTTCCTTAAAACTAATCCTCCTCCTCTCAGCAAGGACTCATGTACTTGTGGTGGTTGAATGGGCTGCAGGGTACATTGGGAATTGTAGTTTTGCAGTGTTTTGTGCTCCAAAGATTAATAATCTTGCAACCCTCTGAGGGAGATAAAGAGAAGATGTTCTCTGACAAATTGTTATCTTGTATTTCAGAAATGTGCTTTGAGCACTGAGCATACCTTCAATTCATCCCTTCAGTTTTTACCTTGATATCCTTAGTAATGGCAATATTTTAAACATCTAAGCTTGTCTTTCTCCTTCATCCCTCCTTGTTTTCTGCAACTGTTTTGGGTTGTTTGGGAAATGTTTCACTTAAAAGACAGTTGCATCTTTCAGAAGACTGTTCTTGAAATACAAAACTTTAGGAAAAATTATTAAATATGTTATTGTTTGGTTTTGTAATCATCTAGGCATGCAGTGATCAAACTGAACAAGTAAGATGTCAGACTTCTACGCCTGAAGAGTGCTGGCAATATCCTAATGGCAGGGTTTTAAAGAATAATTTATATAGTCTCTAACTTCCAGATAATTTTTGGCTTTCCTCTGCCAGTGGTTTCAGCAAGCTTTTGTTATAAATTTGTTGGGTTTGTTAAATACTGGTTTTGGTTTAGCCAGTCAAGTAAGTTGTTACTGAGGAGCTTAAGTAGGCTGAACACCCAAATTCAGTTAGTAGTAAGAAGGTGACTGTCTGTCTTCCTTATCCGTTACCCTCTGCAGTTGCACCAGGGAGCTGCAGAGGTTTTCATGGCTTACAGAAAAACTACACATTCTTTATTGTTTTTGTGCTTTGAAGACACACTTGAAAGTGGCTAAGAATACATACAAGTACTTAGAAAAATGTAACTTTAGGCTGGTTGGCTGAACCAAAAACTCTTGCTGCCTTATTTATTTTTCTTAACACCTTTCACATCCCTCAAGGCACATTATGACTTTGAAAACTGGATTATATATGTGCATCGACTACCCAAGTGCTTCAAAAACTACAGCGTGCTAGACACGTTACAGCATATTTGGAAGAAAGGAAATGGGAAAATACGTAGCAAACTAAATTGGTAGGAGAAGACAAACAGGCAAAATGTAATTCTGTATAGGGAGAGTATGTTCCAAAGTGCTGAGAGTAAGTGGTGGGTTTCATCGCTCTGCCATAGACTTGAACGAAAGATTTAATATGCTGTCTCTACTGAGGTGATAATATCTGTCAGCTTCACCAATGTATTTTATATATAGTTATGAATTACTTTAAGTTTTCAGATGAAGGACTAATTACTAACAAAATTCAATGAGGATGTCTGTGTTAAGTATAGATGTGTATATATGTATTTAATATGTCTTGGATGTTGGAGTGATTTATGATTCTGATATTTTCTTATGCTTTTTCTGCTTTGTGTGATGCAAAATACAGCGTGCATCAATCACATTGGGGTTACATGGCGTTCTGCTGGTGTTATAAACCTGAGTCAGAATCAGGGGGATATGGGAAACAGTTTCCTTAATTTTGGACAGTTTTCTGTTCCTTGTGGCACACTGATTCACTTTGGATCTCCTGCTTTCCCTGTGGATCAGTGCAGTGCCTTGCTAATTTTAATGAAGCTTAGCAGTGGTTCACTGAATGGGTGGGAGACTTTCCTTTTTTGTAGGGAAGGAGGGGAGGAGGTTTAGTTTTCTGGTGGTTTAGTGCACTGAAATGGCTCGGCTCAGGGCCAGGCTGGTGCTGGGGCTGTGAAAAAAAAAAATAAAAATGGGGAGTATGTCTTGGGAGGATGGAGAGGAAGGTGAATCTCTGGTGCCTGGCAGTTAGGGGCTTGCTTTGCTGCATTGCCACAGTCAGGACAATTTGAAAATAGACAGTAATTTGCTAGTTAAGGCTCAGGTCCGTGAATAAGGCATCTCGGTGGCTGCGACTGGGTCTGCCAAAGCTGTGTGGTGATGCCTTGTGCTCTTCTGTCCAGCAGTTCCATTCTAGGCCTAATAAATGTTTAAAAGAAATTGATATGTTTCCATTCTTCTGGTTTTATAGAACAGCATTTTGTCACGATGCTTTGTCTGACTTCTCAAACCAGATGTATTCAGAAGGACGATGACTGACTGATAACTATTACAAAATACATTAGCATAGGATTTTTCTTCAACAGTCCCATTTGTGAGAGATAATGAGGTCACTGCACAAGAAGTTTTGGCTTTAATATGGCATGATTTGGCAGCCTGTTAGAAAAGCATTGTTTAGGTAGGCACTTCTACTAGAGAGGCTAGTAGGTCTTTTTTTTGTAAAGAAACTGTGCTCTCGGTGCACTCTTACCTTGTGAAATTGGTCTCTGTGCAGGACACCCACTCTCCAAAATGTTCTCTGCTCCATCCTGCTATTCAAAATATCTTTTTTTTCTCCTTAGTTCTGGTAGAGAGAAGAACCTGTGCGACACTGATCACGAGGGTAAATAGCAAGAGTAAAAACCCTAGCAGTTGGTCCTCTTGCTACTGTCTTTGTAGATGTGTAGTGGCTTTTGTACATGGAAAAGAAAAATTGCAGAAGTCACTATAACGACACAGATCTGCTACCAGCGTATGATTGCTCCTCTGTGTATAACAACAATAGGCAAACACAGAATCATTTAATTAAATTCATGTAGCTATTAATTGTCTTATAATACCTTACTTGCACTAGAATCCAAGTTTCTTAAGACTGTGTGGAAAGCTTAATATTTTTTTTCTTCACATTTCCTAAATAAGTCTTAACAATCTAAACATCAGGCAGACTGTTACTTGACATGAATTTGTTGTCATATTCCAGATCTGCCTTGGATTGTGGCAGAATTTATTTCATAAAATCTCTTCCTGTTTCTCATTTCTCTTTCCTTTTAAATGGCACCACATGAAATGTTGTCCAAAATCTGACTCACTGATGAAGTAAGTCTTCAAAAAAGACAGATGGAGAAAGCAAATGTTGTTAAAAATTTTGTCTGAAGTATTGTAGCTGTGCTAATAGTCACTTTTTTTATCATAATTGGAGTACAGAGGTTGATTGTTTTGAAATATATTTTTTGTTCTTCACTGTTTCTTAGGGACGAGGTAGCATATAGTTGTACAATGCTCTTGTTTTGGCCATACTAGAACCAATATGTTGTCGTGGAGTTTCTTAGTTAAGCGATATGAAACGAGAGATTCTGTTTTGCAGGAGAATACAATAAAATGTTTTTTGGAAAGAGATTATCTACTAGGATTTTCACTTTTGTTTTTTCTTTTTTTAAACTGCAAGCCTATGTAATTGTTTACTGAAATTTGTGCATGTCTTTAAACAGATATAAAAATTCTTAACTAAAGTATCTCATAGCTGTACACAGTGTAGTTTCTATTGAATTCACAATACTGTGGGGAGAAACGATTGAGATTGCAAGTCTGTGTGTGTGTGAAACTGGTAAGACTTTTGTTCTTGTTACAATTTGTTTATTAGTTTCTCCAAACTCTACATATCTATCTTATTCTATTGATCTTTAAGGAAAGGCAGTAGGATATTTCTTTTATCCACCCAGATAGTGTTTTCAATCAGGAATAGTTCTCAACTGTGATGTCCTTTTTAATTATAAAATAGTATTCACCTTTTATAGCTGAGTATTAAATAAATTTAAAAATAGGATCAGCATGACTGAAATAAGATCTTTTTGTCAAGATTTATGTGTGTGCGTTCAGAAATACTACATTTCTGAGTACAGCAAATAATATGTCAAATCTGAGCCACAAAATAGGAATGTAGATGGATCCTTGCAGTGCATGTATTTTATTGTTACTTTTCCAGTGATTTTTCTTTCATGTAGATTGACATAAAGACAAATATGTACTTTCATTCAGATATTAAACCCACTATCTCACCTGTGAGGGATTGTAAAATTATATCCCTTTAAAAGAGAATACATCAATCTACAAAAAATTGCACCTTCAAGACAAGGTCTTTCTTATTTCTCTCTTCCTAAGTTTATTCAGAAACAAAGAGAAAGCTGCAGGATTTAAGTCAGTCTGGAGATTGCATCAAATACTGGAAGTCCTCTAATTTTTCTTTAAAGTTATTTAGTATATTGACATTTTTTCCACACTCTTCTTTGGGCATACAGTAAAGAGGCATTTGTTTTGTGAGTATCTGTTCAACAAGTTTTGTGGTTTGTTTTTTTTTTTTTGTTTTTGTTTTTTTTTTAAGACCTGCATCAAAGGATCTTACCGCAAATTTAAAAGATGTAAAGGTTTCTATGGTACCATAAACTGTATAACAAATAATTTGTTGTAGAAGCAACTTTGGAAATTGGGTCTTTGGGGTGGGGAGAAATGTTTAATCTGCGGATGTAGCTGGTAGTTCTTAATGGTAATTAGTAGCTATTGAAGTAAGAGTTTAGGTAGAACATTAATTAAAATAGTCCCATCCAAGCCTTGCAATAATAGGAACTGACTGCCATCTATCCCTGTGTTTTTTTTAATCAGGTCTATCAAACTATCATTAACTCTCTGCGTAGCCTGTATTTTCAGTGCAGTTTTACATCCTGATACTTGAAACTTTCCTCCTTCTGGGCAAATGCCTAAGACTTATTTGTCTTCCTACGGGACTTCGGTGTTTATCTTGTTGGCTCCAAAACCAGAAATACAGGGTATCTTTCCAAGTATACCCATAATCTAGAAACAGCTTTATAGCTGAATATTACAGTTTGTGATAAATGAAAAACGTATTTTGAAGTACAGGTATCATTGCCTTGTTAATGTGCTTCCCTCTGTCCACCCCCTCTCCAGTTGGTAGTCTCTCTGTCACTCCATTAAGTACTGCTCGGTCATCAGTTGAAAAAGCACTGAAGATGGAGTAAGTGCAGTCCCGACTTCTTGTGTCTTTGTTCAGCTAGATGAAGGATGAGGACAGCTGTTCACAATGGTGGAGCTCTTCCCATTTTCATCCATTACACAAATTGAGTCAGGGCGTAGAAGGAGATGTGAGCAGTCAGATACTGTCTTTAAAACTGGAAAAAGAAATCCTTCTGTTTTTCCACTGTGTGCTGGTGAGTGTTAGAAGAGCCGTATTTATTTATTGTAGTACCTGTTTGGTTGGGAGTTCAGAAGATACTCACGCAGGGGCTTTGCTGCCCTGGGGTGGCAGAAGCAATAGCATGTGAGGCTTCGTTCCCTTCGGAGCTCAGGGTTCGACTGAAATCTTGTCTTTGCAAACCCCCTAAGCGCTGCAGCCCAAACCTTAAGCGTCACGCTATCTTACTTTCTGACCTAGAAATATTTTCACCAGTGCTCTTCAAGTCTTTTTGGAAAGCGAGGATACTACTTGATTTAGTGAAATCATAACTCCATTTTCATTAACTTTGTGAGAATGATTTGTTCATTTTATTGATGTCTAGTTGCTTATGTTGCAGAGAAGGAGAGTTAGAAAAGGTCCATCAATGTTTTGGAGCTCTGTAGATGGGAACAGCATTTTTTTCCATGTTAAAATTATCTTAACATCCAAGAAAGTCATGTTCCGCTCTGACTCAGTTTAGTCTGTATTTGCCTACAGGTTTATGGACACTGCATTAAACAAACTACAATAAGATATGTAAATTTAACTTGATATGTTTATCTTTGTGTTGCAGAAGTCTGTTGTTAAGTCCATGTTAATTTTATCTGTATTAAGTACTTATTCATTTTGAGTATTTCTACATTTTACCTAAGTAGGATTGTATGCTGTAGTGCATTAGCTTGGATACCCATAAGCTGTTGGAAAAGGTGGCGAGTGGTATAGTTTTCTGCCAGGCAACAAATTTTTGTCATAGTTAAAGTATCTTTGAAAGAAAATTGATTTAAAGAAAAATATTTTGTGGGGTGGGGGAGTTAGAAAGTTCTGCTTAATTTTTTTTTTCAGAATATTTTTTCTTTTCAGTGATTTTTTTTTTTCCCAGTTGTAAGTTAACTTGTATGTTCTTGACACTTATAGTCAAATCCAAATAATCAAATTCTGTAACTTTTTCAGTTTTCTGTTTTGATAGACTTTGAATCACCCACCCACCCCCACCCCCCGTGTATATGTGTAAAAATTGCTTTCATTCTGAGTTGAAAAATTCCAAAAACCCTCTTAATAATTTCTGCTATGCTTTGGTACTGCACTTTATTTAAAAAAAAAAAACAAAACAAAACAACACCCCAAACAAACCCTCGGGAGTTTTCACATCTCCGTATCAGGCATTGAAATCTGCATTCATGTAATTAAAAATTTTAAGTTCTAAGAAAAATGTGTTATTCACATTTCTTTTATTTTGATAGGTCATAGACATCAATTTTATTTTTCTGCCCTCTGTCCTGCACTTTGAGCTCTGAAGATCCTATTCATCCCCCTACTCTCCCTGTTTCTGAAGCTTTTTTTGGAAGCTTCTATGTTTTTGAATTGGGAGTTCTGTCTTGGTCTGCCAACTTCCCTTAGCATGGAAGAGTGGGGAGAGATAATGGCAAGGGGAGAGATGCTCTGCCTACGGCTCGGAGGGTTTCTCTCCATTAGCTGTGCTGCCTTCTTTTTCCTTGTCTGAGGTAGGGCGGGCTTTGATGGATCTTTTAATATGAGTATCATCTTCCAACACAGAGCGTAGGAATGGATTAGCCTAGAGGGTATGAGAGTCGTTATCTAAGATAGTATTTTAAGGAGGACATCACTGATCATTCTGCTTCATATCCACTTTTCTTGTGTTTTGCCAGTGCTGTTCTGCACACGTATTGGTAGCTTTGAAATAATTTTCTGCTGCTAGATGTTAAAATAACAAAGGAATACCTTTCATAGTCATTGACTCATTTGTTCTTCATCTTATCCTTTCAGGTGGCATACTGTTTGCTTATACGAAGAACAATTAGGCAAATATTTAAATGGATTTGTTTGGGGTTTTTCCTGAGTCAGAGGGGCTTGCTTTCGGTATTTTGGTGTACGTAGAACTGAAATAGGTTCTTAGTACTTACCTACAAAAAAGAAGGTGGGAGGACAGTAGTTGCATGCGTTCAATTGAAAGTCGTGCTGGAATATGAAGTTCTTGGGCAAAACAATTTCAGACATTAAAAGATACTGCTGGGATAAACCTTGGGGCAGAGCTTAATCTGTAATACGGTTTACTGGGATCTACCAGGTGATGTGTGTGGACATACTGAAAAGAAGTAGGAGGTGGCAGATAGTGGTGTTGTGCTGGAATTTTTAAGGGAAAAAAAAAATGGTTTCGTTGTTGCTTTTCCTAACAATTCTTTGTTGTCCTAAGAAATTTTTTTTTTTCCAGGAAACAGCAAACCAACTTTTTGCCAACAAAGTACAAATTCAGCCACTTAAAATAAATTGTGTGCGATTGAATAACTCTTAATAAAGTTTTTTATGGACTGGTGCTCTTGGGTAGTTATTTCTTGGTCTGGAAGAGATTGTCACTGACTTCTGAGATGCAGTAATTAATCAGGACCCTTGACCTAAACAGCTATTTTGAATGGATGCCTAGTGATAATCTTCCCTGCTGGTCACTTTGGTTTATTGCTGGAGAATGTTGCAGGTCCCAGGGAAGTCTCCCAAGTCTTCTGCATAGACACGATGATAGCAGTAGTACTGAAAGGGTAAAACAAACGAGAGCAGGGAAAATGCAGCACAAACAGAAGAGGATCCTCGTATTATAGAATAAATCTAAAGAGACCACATCTAGAGAGAGATCTGCAGGGTGAAAATAGAGCATGGAAAGACTGAGGAGAAAAATTCCCTTAAAGTTAGCGGAAGACACCATCTCTAGCACATCCTTAGTTGTTAGGAGCTGTGGGGAGGCTGCAGCCGACTGGGTGCAGGGTGAGGGCAGGGGTGAGGGTGCCCACTCCTTCTCACCCAAGAAGTTGCCTCTGAACAGGCAAGGTCTGTTATGTGTCCCGAGTGCAGCTCTTCCGCTGCTTTTGCAAACTCTGCTGTGCCAGGGCGGTGTTCATCATACACGGTGGTGGTGAACTTCTTGACTTGTATTTATTGACCAAAGCCTGAAAATTGCTAATGCAATCCCTTCGTCAGCTCCCAAAGTCTGAACCTTTCCTGAGGAGAGGCGTCATCGTGTGGCTTGTGTGCTGCTCCATCGCTTTGCGCAGGGAGGGTACAGCTCGTGTCATAGGCAGCGTTCAGTAGTTTATTTGACTTGGGTTTGGTTTGTTCACAAAAGGGGATTTCAAGTGATGGTGAATTGCCAGTCGAAATAGCCCCACGCTCTCTCGGTGTGCGCTTGTCTGCAGTTCTTTGGGGGTTTTATTTGGTTTTGTTGTTTTGTTTAGGTCCAAGCTGTTCAATATAATCTTTCCCCTTCAACAAGCCTGGCTGAAAACACTTTTTTGTTAATATTACTGAGGTGTTTTACTGCAGTGGCGGCGGTGATTACAAGACTACTAGGTTTTGGCTAACAAATGCAATAAATGTGATGAAAATCCCCCTGTGTTTTACATTTCACTGCATAACATGTTTATATAACATGTTAAACACTTCTGTCTGAAGAACAGCTTTCCACAAAGGTGAAATGTATTTTCCATGGTGCTTTTTAGAATTACTGTGGGAAACGGTAATTCCTGCTTGCTTCTCTCTCCCCACGTATCTAAGTCTGCATTTCCCAGTGTTGTAGAACTACACATTTTCTTGTTTTCCTACCGCCCTTTGAAGTCCAATTTTTCAGCGTGTCTTTCAGTTTTACGAGGTGAGAGGCTGCTATCTGGCGCACACGGCTTTCCCGACGCTGGGGACCTGGCGGAGGCGCTGGGCGGGAGCAGCCAGGTCCCTGCCGGAGCGTGCCGTTGCCTGAGCGCTAATTTGGCTTTTTGTATTCTTGTCCTGTCTGTTTGTGGTATTTAATGCTCTAACATCTCTCTGGTTGGGTGAACCCATATGTCATTCAAATGGGAACCTGTGCCTTGCCATTGGCCTGACAGCCGCTCAGCCGTGGAGCACAATGATAAAATTATGAAAACTGTGTCTCTGCTCATTGGACCAGTGGAATTTACAAGCATTTCTCCTTGATGTGCCTAAACACTATGTTGCCGTGCCTTGGCTCGCACGGCAGATTTTTCTGGATTATAAGCCTTGTCAATAGTGTGAAAGCTCACTTGTGTCTTTTTCCCTCCCCTCCCCCCCCACCTCCTTTCTTTGTAAACGTGTGTTCCTCACAGACGAAATCAAAAGTCAGCTGCTTGAATGCTTTGATGGTTACAAAAATAATATTTTGTTTATGTATTTAAAATAAAAGCAGAGATATTTTTACGATAAGCAGTGTTTTGCTGCTGCTTGGTTCTGTCAATGTATTTAACAGTCAATACAAGAAATGTTATTTATATGCAGATTCTGTTTACTTCAGCATTATTTATAAAGCAATACTGTGTGATGGTAAAGCCATGTCTGTAAAGTTGTGGTTTTGCTTCATATCTCCCTTTTTGTGGTATGGTGCATGCTACAGATACATAATTCAAACATAAATGTTGTTTGACATAAGGGAATAAAACTATTTTCAGCTCATGAAAAAAACCCGTCAGTATAAACTTGAAAAGCTCTTTCTCAAAATCATCACCGTCGAACTGATAGCACATTTCTGCTGCAGCGTAGCCTTGCTTTTTTGCATGTGGTTGAAATGTCATGGTAATAATCAATTCATCTTATAAAAGTTAGTGAAATACGCTTGTTAATAGTGGGTAGTGAAACCAAACCCTGCAATACTAATGTATTAGTAAGGTATAAGTTTGCTGAAATAGCCTTGGCTTCTGTTCCTGTATACCTTGCTTGCTTTGTGTACCTTGTTATTGGTTGAGTTTAGAAATCCAAGACAAGTTTCTCAGTAGTTAAAATCATCAGGGTTCTCCTGCACCCTTATATTATCAAAGAATTTGCAGCACTTTCTGCATACGAAGGATGAATTTACTGTTCAAGCGTAGAAGTAGTGTTGAATGTCTATTGTGGTATATATACTGAAATATCAGAAAAGTTCATTGCCAGGCTAATTATTGCTTGTTTCTCTGATAGGGCATCTGTATGTAACTTTTCCCTTTTTTATTAACTGAATAAGCTTAACAGTAGGAAAAACATAAAGAAGGAATAGCTAATGTAGTTGAAACTCATTTTGGGTTTGCTTTTTATTTTTTTTTTAATAGAAGTAGTATAGTCTCTTCTGACTTTATTGGAACTCTCTTACTTTTGACAAAAGCAAAAAGACGGCTGAGAATGGCTAGCAGGAAAAACTGGTTCCTGCTTACTCTTCCAGTTCGCAAATTTCTTGTATCGTAGCCTGTATAGTACCTTTCCTGACTAGCATCATCAGACAAAAAGATTGTGGAGATCCTTTTAATCTGACACATTACAGAGCTTTTTCTGGGCTTTCTGCTGTTGTCTTTAGGCTTGCTGGTAATAGTGTAGCGGTGGGGTTATCTTTCACATTCATGATCTATGAAAATTTTAAAACTGAAATCTTTATTTTCTGTTTGCCAGCAAAACTATATGCTGCTTTGTGAAATGTAGACAAATCCATATTACGTGCCCCAAGGATATTACAGTGTAAATCCCTCAGCTCATACGTTCATGTATACACTAGTAGCGTTGGTCCTGTTAAGCTCAGTGGCACTACTCTTATGATTAAAATTTAAAAACGTGTAGCAGTTTGTAGAGTTGGAACCTGAAAAACATGTAATGGAAATAAGTAAAGACGTGGGTGGGAAAAATGTATAGGAAAGGTTGAAGGTTTTGCTGAGTTTGTAGGGCTTCTTTGGAAACGTATGCATTTCAGCTGGGACTGACTTCATGGTTTTATTTATAATATAAACTTTAATAAATTATAAGACCTATATAGCAAGTACTTTGAATTAATGTATTTCATGATTCCAGCTGTACTGTGCTTTGTAGGGCTCTGCAAAGCACTGCACTGCATTGTGTGTCTGCCCTGTTCATATGCTGAATTTCTTTCCTACTCCTTTTACATTACTGCACTTGAGAGAGTTTTCACTTGCTGGTTGGAACAGAAGCTGAAGGGGATCTTTAGGAAAGCACAGTCAAGCAGACATAATAAATTTTGAAAGGCATAAAAACCTACCTCCCAACTGAGGGAGGTAAAGATTTACAGTACATCATAGAAATACTTTTTTTTTTGATAGAGCAAAAATCTTCTGACTTTCCAAAGCTTTTCTTACTACAAGGCAGTGGAAGAGCCTCTTGCAGTGTAACAAGTTGTTTTATTTTTGACTTGAAGATGAAATAAGATTATTTGCAGATCAGTTACAGGCAACAAAGTAGAAGAGGCAATGCTTTTAAATAGGTGTTTGTCTAGGTTTTTTCTCTGATGCACGGAACGGTTACGTTGGATGCTAATTATTTGATTACATGCCTTTTCTTCTGGAGAGACATTGAGATACGCTGCACTGAATCGGCTTGTCTTTCCTCAAGGGAGCAGATCCTCAGTGAAGTGCTTCCCAGGAAGAACAAACGGTGGTGAAACAAACTAGCATTTAGTTAAAAATAGCATCTCGTAGTGTATGCCTTAGAGTGTAAGGTTATAAAATTAGCTGGTTTTTAAGGGTCCTCGGTTGACAGCTTCCTTTAAAAAAAAAAAAAAAAACAAAAAAACAAAAAAAAAAAACCAGCACTAACCCAAAATGTTAAAAAAAAAGTTTTCTAAACTCAATTTTCCAGGCAAAACAGAACATATATCTTTAAGTTTGAAGACAGCTTCTTCTCTTAGATTGATAATTTAATGACATTCACCACATATCGGAGCTGTTGAGAGAATTGGATTATAAAGATTTGTAGATCACTTTTAACAACATAGACTATTAATTTATTTTACCTTTCTAACACTCCTGTTACTTTGAAATGTTTCTTTTTAAAGAGCTGTTATATTTTATCATAAAGCATTCCTGCTTTCACTGCAAAAGGGTATTTATTACTGCTTCCCTTCTAGGTGAAATGTGATTACATCATCTTTTCCCATCTATTTTAAATGCAGTAAAAGGGATAGGTTTTACAAGCCCACTGCTATATGTGAGAAGAGGAAGAACACAGGTGGACACTGGGAGTGGTTTGTAATGGGGTCTTACCCAGTAGGGACTTCCCTTACTGTAATGTAGTACAGAAATTTACTCGTCTCATCCGAGTGAAAAATCTCTAATTTTACCTCTTTAATCCCCAAGTCAGACTTTTAAATCCCCAAGTCAGACTTTTAACGCTGTTCCCTTCCCTGGTAATACATTTTTATAGACCTTTGAATGTATTTGTGGCTACTGTATTTGTGTGGGTTGTTTGGCTATCATTACCATTTTGAATGTTGATCTTAGTTTTGAATCACAAATGCTTTGCAGCTTTCTTAGCTTACTAAATTTCTTCAAACATCGTGATCTTGGTGAGTAAATAGTAGCACATGCTATAGCTTTTTATTTTATCTATTTGCTGTAAAATTAAGAGTCTTGATAAACTAAATCCTCTCTAGTATAAAATTAGTTTTACCTCTTGACATGAAAGAAAAGCTGAGTAGAAGCTGAAGGACAAGACCAAAAAAAGCACAGATTAGTTAATGTTCTGGTTTTTTGATTTTTTTTTTTTACTGTTGTTTGCTTTTAATTGGCAATGCTCCTGTTCCTCTCCCCTTTCCTCTTCCCTGCTTGACCCCCATCCCTCAATTTCTCTGCTGAATATTTAAACCAGAGGGCAGTTTGGCTCTGTGTGCCATTTAAAATATGCTGCAATTGAACTGCTAAATGGAACAACAGCATCAGCATAAAATGCAGAGACCATATTAGGTCCGAGAGGATGGAAGTACACATAGGTTATCAATAAATAGGCAAATCAAAGTGAGCTTACTCTATAGAAGTATTTTTTTCATCGTGAACTAACAGTGTTTTTGAGCTCCAGTCCCCTTCTCATCACAGAGTAATGATCCCAGTTTGTGCTGTTCATGTTTTCTCCTTTTCTTTCTTCTAACTCCCATAGCACAGCTTTTTCAATCCAGCATTCACTGCACATGTTCCAGTCATGAGGTTACAAAGCTGACATTGCAGTCTCAGCAGAGGTTATCTCTTTAAAATTCCCTAAAATTCCCCTTTGGCACATCCAGTTTGGCAGCTGGGTTTCTGTAGGAAACTGATGGAGCCACCCCCTCCCCTTATGTCCTTTATAAAAATAGAAATCTATTAAACCTCTGGCCAGAAGGGCAGATGGGTAAGTACTCCCTCCAAAGCAGACAGTGCTGCTTCCTAAGCTTTTCTCCCTAGTTTTATACTCTCTCTCTCTTTCTCTCTCAAAAAAAGGAGAGAAAAAAAAAATCAGATTTGTGTACTTCAGAGACAACCAAGTAGTGAAAATACCTGCTTTTAAAATGAAAATGCGACTTGCCTGTTGTTCTTCAGGACATGTGAACTCTGTGCTCTGGAAGGTATATACAGCTGCTGAGAAATATTGACCTGTTGTTCAAAATATTTTAAATAGTTATGCAACTGCAAATCAGAAGCTTAGTTTAATCTTAGAAGCTCATGCGTGAACAACACAGTAGCTGGTAAACTACAACTGTTACTCAGAGAAAGATTGGCCAAACCAAATGGGAGGTTTAAATACCTAACTACCAACATAGAAGAGCAATCACTGACATAATAATATTCGAGAACTAATCTAAATGGGCATTGCCCACTTGCATTTTACAAAGTGGCTTTACTTTCGTGCAAGTAATGTCCCTGAAATGCATTAATTATTTGTTTCTGCTTCCTGTAAGGAAGGAAGGGAGAGAGAATTGTGTGTGTGTGTCCCTCCTCTCATTGCTCCCTTTCCCCTTTGGTATCATTCTGGGCGAGAGCTGCAGTGACTGCTTTCCTGCTCAAAGTGGGTTAAATTTTATGGCAGAATTTAGGTGTCTGGGTTTGAGGAGACCTGAAAAGCCGGTGTCCTCCCTTAAAGTCAAGGGTAGAGGCTCCTTTTATAGCTTCACTTTGGTCTGCAGCTTTCTCATGGCACCTGTATCTTACAGGGCTCTGCATGTGCTCTCTTCTGGAGAGCTGGCAGTTGTTACTCGCTACATGGGGTGCTTTTTTGGAAAGTGAGAATTGTGGATTTGGATTCACAGGATGATGAGAGCCCAGGAAAACCAAAAACAAAGACTCCGCAATTCAACAGCAGCCAAAGCCAACCCAACTGGTAGCTGCAGGGCCACTCCTCTTATGTCGCCTCTCGGCTCACTTGACCATGTTGGGTTGTTTCTGTGCGCTAAGCCAGCAGAAGGCTGGCTGTTAGCTTTCTGCTATTTTAGTGTGGTGGAACGGCTTGACAGATAGTCCAGCTATGGGGGACTGACAGTTTGGGTGAAGAAAAAAGCTAGCGGGGCTTCTGGAGCAGTAGATAGATTGGCTTGGAGCTGTAGACCAGCTGTCTTGGTGCCCTAGCCTCTGGGGCATTATACAAAAGGTGAACAGCCCCCACCGTGTCCTGCTGTCTTTCTAGAAGAGGCAGTCCTACTTTTTGTGGTGCCTGCTGTCAGGAGACCCCTTCTTTCCCTGGCCCCTCAGTGTGCAGAGGTGGGCACTGGGCAGTTGGGAGGTAGGAACCCACTCAGTGGATTAGATGAGGAGCTCAGGAGCATTTCTGCGTGGAGTGTTTCCTGAACAGCTTTGAATGGCTCCCTCCTGAGAACCTGTGCTTTTTCCACGACCTTTCGAAGAGTTTAGCACTCTGGAGAACTACAACAGCAACTGCTATTTTGACTGACTCTGCCTGGTGCTTGTGATCTCTCTTTGAGGACTGTCACCCCTAAATAGGCTCTTCTCATCTCTTTGTTGACGGTCAACAAACAGTGGCTAAGTGCACCTGACACCTGATGCTAAATCCTGTATGAGTTGCACAGAGCATTGCATTTTCTCATTGTAAGTTACCATGTCTATCTTCTTGTTTTTATTGAGGAAAATCTTTGCTAACAGAGCCTCGCTATTTAACTATCTTTGAATCAGCCTTCAGCCCTTTTCTTTGTGTGTTGCTTTTTAATACAATGAAGTGTCTACCTTCTTGTTATGTGTACTATTTTTACCATTCCTGATTTACCTACCTCTTACTTATTATGGACTTGATATGTGTTTGTCATAGGAAACAACAAAAACAATTTTGTCTTTATTCCCCTCTATATCCACTGGAGTTTGTTGGGGGGGGCGTGACAACACCCAAAAAACCACCACTCTAAATTGTTCTAATAACCAAAACAACACAAGAATCTGCAAGTTTATCACCGATCCGGGTGAAAAAGCATAATGCATCGTGTGAGCACTTGTAATCCATTTCCGTGCAAAGTCAGATGCCGTTAATGTAGATTTCCCTTCTCCACCACATGTGCAGAGAAATTTACTTAAGTGACAGAGTAATGGTAACAGTCACCTCCTGCAGCCCTTTTTGGAAAATGCTGCATCGTAACAATATTTTGCAAGGAGAAATGAGAACGCAGAGGACTGAATATTCAAAGAGCGCATGGGGGGAGCTGCAATTACCTTGGGAGTGAAATGAGGGAAATGTAGGGTCCTCACTTGTGTGGTACAGACATCTTTAATCACCTTTCTGAACAAGCTTAAGTCTGGGCCCCTTTTGTGCTTAGCGCTATAAGACAAAAGCTACCTGGGACACCCTTATTGCACAAAAGCAAAAATGAACTATTCTGTTTCCTTCTTATCTGTTACTTTTGGCAAAATGCGCTGCACCAGGCAGCTCCCACCATTCTTTACAGTCTGGGTGTCTTGGAGTAAAAAAAACAGTTGATTGGTTTCTTTGTTTTTAACTGAAAGATTTCCCTGTAATGCAGCTGTTTTGTCAAAAGACACTCCTCTAGACTTTACAGTTTGGAGGTACTGAATGTTCCTGATGGATCCTTTAAAGTGTTTTAAAGTGCGTAATTGGGGTACTTGAGCCTAAAACTACAATTATACACTTGCGTGTTAATTTTGTGTACAGATAGATATTACTTCAGTCTGGCCATAAATGAGAAGGAAGCATTTTATTGTGAGTTTTTGTTTTGTGAATGCTTAAACAAAATAAGTGTTCAGATAATAGCCCCAAACCACCATGGGGGGGGGGGGGGGGGGGGGGGAGGAGAAAAAAAG
>VZTL01049802.1:30890-71507 GCA_013400535.1 Scopus umbretta | reverse complement strand
GAAGAGGCAGGCAAGGAAAGAGAAAAGGGCGGTGATGGAAAAATCTTTCAGAGATTTCTTGAACACACATTGTGAGATGCTGGCAGGTTGTGGGGACGGGAGCTCCAACCCAGAGCTGCAGCTGAGCAGCACGGCTCTTCGCTCCCCACGAACACGTCATGCCCCGTAATGCAAAAAGCATCTGTTTAAACTGCTCCGACATGACAACACATGCATATAAGGTGGTACCCTGAGGAAAAATACCATTTCCAAATAAGCAGCTCACACCGAACATCTCAGCGCCGCACAGAGAAACTGACTGTTGGCTCGCCGATGAGTCGGGATTTTCAACAGTTTATTCACCAAGCAAGCACAAAAACAAAAGATCAATAAGAATAAATTAGAACGGCATAGACAGCAATAGAGACTGCATTGCACCCCCAGAGACCGCACAAGCCTCTGCTTTCCCCATCCACAGCCTAGCATGCGTAAGAGTGACTCATTTTTACTGCAGAAGTTGTAGGGCATAAAACGTTTTGGAACACGTCACCTCAAACCAGGGGAAAAGCAGGTTTAACCCGAGCGCGGGCAGCCCGGAGCCCCAGCGTGCAGAGGCGTACACATGCTCGCAGGGCATCTGTGGACGGGGACCTACGCGTGCTGAAGAAGATTGATCACGAGTCGAAAGGTTTACAGCAGCACGATACAACCACGTCCCGAGGCTCCGCGAGCACCCCAGAATTTAAGGATAAGCATGCAGGATGGCGCTGAGGGGAAGGTTTTGAGGCGGCAGCGCTGCAGGGGCGCGCGGAGGACGGCAGCGGCAGGTTAAGCGCAGCAGCGGCGTGAAACGGGAAGCAGCACAACGGCGCGGGCAGATAAACAAGAGAGGGCAGCAGGGGAGCAGGACAGAAGCCAGGCGAACGCGAGGCTGCGAAGAGCGCAGCGAGAAGGGCAAACGGGGCTGGCACGACTGCACCGAGACCACCATAAAGCAGAGGGACGCGGCGCTCGGGCTGGAGAGCTGCACCCAAGGGCCAGCGCAGGCAACGCTTTGCGCCAGGAGTTCACGGGCACGCTGCAGAGCCTGCAGTACAAACGGACTGGGGGGCAGAGACAGGAGATGATGTCTGGCTCATCAGCCAAATGAAAGCAGGTGCCAAAAAGGAAACCGAGAAGGAAAACGAGAGGAAAAACTGTAGCAGGGTCTGCTTCGGCAGAACGGCAAGGACGGCACCCTGAGCCGCTCCTGTACAGCAGTGAGCTGTGTCCTAATCTGAAGGATGGAGAGGGTCCAGAGCCAGAGGCTCATCCTGCACAGCTAAGCTGAAAGGATGGCGGAGACGTCGGCTTCGACAGTCAGAAGCAGAGGCGAGGTGCCAGCGGGAGGAACAAGCCCGTTTGTAACCACATCAGGTCACTGTGCATGGAGCTGAGCCCACCGTGCCCACCGCTCACCCTGGCTCCCGCACAGAGGACCCGCAGGCCCTGACCCCCGTGGTTGCAGTATTTTCTAAAAGCATAGTTCAGCTAGAGAGGTTTAATGCTGTGCGACAGCCTGTGATCCAAATACAGGTGTCTTCCCTAGACTTGTAGGATAGGCACAGTTGTGCAGAAATGTGTAAATGCATCTTCTCACCACAGCGGCCACTGCCTAACAAACTGCTGCGAGAGGAACCGAGAGGCTTATATCAGAAACAACAATCTCCATGTTAAATGTGAATACTTCCAAGAGATACCAATTTTCAGGTCCAGACCTTTCATTTCCCACGAAACAGAAAGTGCTGGAGGAGGGAGGACAGGGGAGGAAGGCTCCGCAGAGCCGCCCGGCCAGCCCTCCCCTCCCGGGGCTGGGGGCAGGACACTCTGCAGACAGCGCTGATAAAAGCTCTTGTATTAAGGAAAAAGCCATCATTGATAGATTTTTGGTTCACAGAGACACAGCACACTGCAACCTCTCCCTCTGCATGTTAAGGAGGTGATGGGGGGGGAGGAGGGAGATTTATGGCAGCTCCCGTCATAAAACGACCTGCTTTTCCGCACAGCTCTTCCCAGATGGCTGATGCACACGGGGAGTTTCTAAGGGTGATCTGAAGGCTGGTGTTTGCCAGCCTATCCACACTGTACCGGCATTATGGAGCCCAGCTAGAAACGGAGAAGCTCTGACATTCACTCTCTCCCTGGTTGCTAGGTGAGAACAGTTTCTTGACTATTTTAGTAAAAGGACTGAAATTATACAACCAAAGAAAGACCCAATGCAGCACAGCCCCAGCTGCACACATCAGACCGAAGCCAGCGACAGAAAACGCGCACAAATAACAGTTTCGTACGCAGATGCATTTTTTAATAAGCCAGCAATTTGCTTCTCACGGATTCCCTCGCCAGCCTCGCAACTTGTGACTAACGAGCCCGTTCCCATGCGATGTCGCTCAAAACACGCGCAGGCATTAGGCAACCCAACAGCCGGCTCCAGGAGAGGAAGATGGTTTAGGTCATCTGATTCATCAAGCGTTTTCTAACCTAGTAATTAGCGTCACATAACATACTCGGGGGATTAGCACGAAGGAAGCTGCAAAGCAGCAGAAGTTTTAAGCTCCGAGGCCGGCTCCTGCTGACCGTACTCACACTAACCCCGGTCCACCAGCTGGCTACAAGCCCCTGGGCTCGGCCCTGGGCTCCCGGACAGCCCTGCGGAGCCAGGGAAAGGTCAGTGCACACAGATCAGCTCGGAAGGCTGGTTGGGGTTTCGTCTCTCCCTTCTCCCCCCAAAAGCAACACCCTCCTGTGCCAAGGGGGAGCCTCAGGGTGACCGCTCCTGGGCTCTGCAGAGGGGCAAGGGCACCCATGGCACCTTCAGCGGTAGCTGCTCTGGGGCTGCGGCTGCTTGCTAAATAAATGTATTACAGGGTCTAAATAAATCATGGGGGCTGCAACCCAAAACCTCAGAAAGCTGCTGCGTGGTCAGGAAGGGAGCTCAGGGCAGGGGCCAAAGAAGCTGCCAGACATCCCAAGTCAGAGGAGAGCCGGATGGATGGACATTGCCCGGGCCCCGTGGCAGTGCCAGCCCACGGCCGGGGGTCACCAACACCCCCTCCGCAGAGCGCGACGGGCAGCCAGGAGGAGTGGCAGGAGAGGGCAAGGGGCTGGGGACGCAGGAGTAGTTCCACCAGCTTCTTATTCTTGAATAATAAAGTAGGTGTAAGCTGGCAACTTAACAGCATGGTATCGCTTTTATTTCTTTTTTCAAAGCAGGGGACAGAAACAGCTTAAGGACATTCAAATTTCAGCTGTGGGGCCTCCTGGGCTCTCAGGCTGCATTTTCCAGTTTTCCTCCCCATCCGCAGCCACCTCTCCCCGCCCCCCCGCGTCGAGATGACCATCAAATGCCACGAGACCACAACAGATGCAGATGATGCCGCTGTTATTTCTGTCGGCACGGGAAGCCGCTGTTCTCCAGCTCCAGAACAGGAGCCTCCTCCTGCTCCGTGCCCTGCACCACGGCGGATCCCCCACCTCTGTCAGCCCCGGCGTGTACGGCATCAGCATCGCCACCGCTGCCCGCCCCGCCACGGCAGCACAGCCTGCCGTGACATTTGGTTCAACTCAAACAACTGTAGCAACAACAACAACAAAAATATCAAGCGATGCTGAGAAATCCCATGACCTGAAGCCACAACGCTGCTAAACCACATGCCGCTCACCCCTCCCACCCTGGCCAGGGACTGGAAGCGGGAATGCTCGGGTCGGAGGCAGCGCTGCCGGGGCGGCAGGGGAGAACCGGGCTCCTGCTCGGCCACGAGCCGCTGCCAGGCTGACAGAGGCGGCGGCAGCTCGCCGTCACTGCCGGACCCGAGGGCTCCAGCTTTCAGGTTGCCACCCACTGGGTTTAAATGGCATCCAACCCACCCAAGACCCCCTTCTGCAGCACTTTCAGATGAACGCAAACCCTGCGCCCCTTGCCCCCTCCTCGAGGACGCCGTAGGGAGAGTTCAGGTTTGCGAAGCACTCGGGCTCAAGAGCTGCCAGAGACACAAAAGTCTGCATGACAAAACGCCTCAAAATCAGGATTTCTCTGGTGTTTGGGGAACTTTACACAAGCGAGGCATTTGGTTGTGGACCAAAGCTGCTGAGGCAAGGGCTGGGCACCCCATCTGCAGCTCTCGCCGACCAAGAGCAGCAGAAGTTGCGCTAGTTCTACATGGCCGTGGCAGGAGCACGGGATGGCTCCGGTACCTCTGCTTTTAAGAGTACATTTATTTCAACCAGGGTATTACTTCGCAATGGCAGGGTTTCGACAGGATCTGGACAAAAGGGAGTTTCTCTCTTACATACACTGATTTTGCCACTAAACACATATAAAACCGGTCCTCGAGATTTTGCACAAGCCCTAGGAGCAGCAGTGGAAGTCGAGGGGCTGGAGGCACGACAAACCAGCAGCAACCCCGCAAAGGAAAAATAAACTCCAGAATATTCCTCACTTCTCCCAAGCAAATCCTCAGAGGAGACAGACCTCCTGCACCCAGGGAGGTGACTGGGCACCCAGCACTGGTGTGGACCTGCAGTTTTGACCCAGCCTATCCTTGCTCAGGCCTTTCCAGCTCCCAGGGAAAGCTCTCAGAGGCCAGAATTAACCCACAGTGCTTGGAGATTTGTCCTAAGCCCTAACTCCCCCCCACCCCGACGATGACTGAAGGCCTGGAAACCACAGCTCCATCTTGAGCCAAGAGATTCAAGTGACAGCCTCACATCAAGCTAAAGAAACCGTCCGCAGTACGAGTGGATATAATGAATTTTGCACTCTGGACTGTGCGTTCCGCAGGCGACCTTCGAGTGGCGTTACCTGATCCGGTATGCACGACACGAGAGCAGTAAAAAAATCCTCCCGTGCGAAGCCGCCGCGCTGCCGTCCGCTCTGCAGCCTGCGCGGGAGGCGGGGAGCGCCCGTCCCTGCGCCGGCAGTCTGGTGCGGTTGAGTCAGCCCATGACTCAGCCGCGGCTCAGCGCCGCAGGCACCAGCGCCGGGAGGAGAGCCGCTGCGCCCCGCTCTGCGCCAGCCGCTCGTGCCCACCTCTCCCGCCACCTCCCCGCAGGTGGCTTCCCAGCAGGACTGTCCCCTTCTCCCTGCCGTCTCTGCAGGACGCTCCTCCGCCTGCTTCTTAATATTACAGTTTTCTTATGCTGCTTTTTTTAAACGCCTAACCTCCCTTCAGCACAGTGCCCAACCAAGGAGCTGCACGGAGCCTCACAAGCTGCTGAAATTGCTGGGGAAAAGGCTGGCTTTACTCGTTCGGCGGCTGCCAGGCAGCACGTAGGCTCTCGGCAACGTCTGTGGATGTGGGGAGATGCTGCACCAGGGAAAGGAGAAGGAAGGAGGAGAAGTCTGAGGCAGAGAGGTGCTGCTCCCACGGTGCTGGATCTGTAACATGCACAGTCTGGAGGCTGACAGCTTTATGCAATTTTTTTTTTCCCTAACGACAGTTTATTTAGTTAACTCTGAGGAACCCAAGGGCCAGCATTGTTGCTCTAGAAACCATTTTGAAGGAGATAATTTTAAAAGATTCATCACTGAACCTACTGTACCCAAACCATACACTTTGAAACAGTGCCGGCCAGCAGCACCTCCCGCAGCCCACGCCAAGCCCCTCTCCGTACGGGAAGAGACCCCAAGCGGCACTGGGAACGCTTGCTCCGGGTCAGGGCACAGCAAAGGCGCGCTGTGCTGGAGGCGAGTGCTGCAAATAAAAACAGATCAAGAACGAAATCGCTTACTTGCTCGCTTTCTGAACGCATCAGCACTCTGCCAGCAGCGCACGCTCTTAAGCCAACTCAAGGAGTGGGCTGCAAGAGCAGGGTTAAAGGGAGGGCAAGTGAGCTGCCCCACTCCGAGCGAAGGACCGGGGCAGACCTCTGCCCCCAGACACGCACCTCCCCTGGGAACACCCGGGTGCAAATGGAGAAGCTGCCCAGGCAGGCACCAGTGCTCAGGGTGAGTGCTATGAGCACCCGAGAGATGTAGGTTAATGTTTGCAAGCTGGCGGCGAGGGGACGGTGCCATCCGCGCACCGAGGAGGCAAACAGAGGCAATAACGCACGTGGGCTCTCACCGGCCGTCCCGGTGCAGGCTGGCACACCAACAGCCCACACGCTCTGCTCGCACCACGTTTTGCCAACACAGGAAGGCTCCGACAGGCGACCGCGCTGCAGGCACCCGGCTGCTGCCGAACGCCCGGCCAGGGTGGGCTTTGCCGCCCTTCGACGGCGAGGCAAACCCACCACAGATGCTTTCTTGCACCATGTACGGTGTACACACGTGAAAGCTGAGCCAGAGCTATTCGGGGGAAGAAAAGGCAACAGATACACTGCGCTAAGGAAGACAAGCCACTGCAATAAATCAGGACAAGGATTCATATTATTGTTTAAATTTTAAGAGGGGGAAAAAAAAAAGTCCCACTAGAGGCAAAAAGAGCACTCTCTTCACTCCCAACTCCTATGTCCTTACAGCTAAATTCCACGTGGCTGTGGAATACCCTAGCAAAACTACCCCCAGACAAACACAACAGCCTGTGTACAGCAGCCCAGGAAGCACAACTGCATTATATAAATCATCTAAGGTCAACTCCGCAACTGGCACGGCGAACACCGATGTTGCAATCCCACTTCTCACAAGAGCTGAAATCAAAGTTTAGGAAAACAAGAAGCAGCAGCAGCCTCCCCCTCCTCCGGGGGGTGCGGGCAAGCGGCGTTCTGCCCAGGCAGCGGGGAGGTAGCAGGGGCTGCGGGGTGGCTGTGCTGCAGCCCCTTTGTTCGAGACAAAAGCCTGTCCTCCGGTCAGCCACCCACGCTGGAGCCTGCGCTGCCAGATGTGTGTCCTTAGATGAGAGCCACTCTCATTTACACGTGCACAGGCTCGGGGGCACCCTCCGTCCCCGTAGGATGTGGGCAACCTTTGTGCACCTACAAACACGCCTCTACCTGCCACACGAAAGCCGGCCTCGAGCCAGGCCAAGGAACAGAAAGGCCTGAAACGCCCCAACGGTTGCAACGGGGTGGTGCAAGAAGGGAGCAAGGTGCCAGTAAGTCTTTTCCCATCTCAAGCATCTGATTCCTGGAGTAAAAGATCTCAGAGAAGAGAAACAGGCTCCTGCTAAGGATCAGCCTGCCTCTCTGCGCGTTTATCTGCAGCTCCCTGCTGCTATCTCCTCCCCAGCGGCTGAGTCACTTCCTCTCTTCAGTCTCCGCCAAACCGGTTGCTAGAGGCTCGCCCACACCTTTCCAGCGTTTGTCGAGCCCAGTTTGTCTTTCAATGCGTCTTTGAGCGCAATGACCACCTCCCGGCCTCCAGTTGTCCTCCGTGCAGGCAGGGAGCCGGGCTGCTGCCGCCCCTCGGCTCAGCCCTGCTGCTTGCACACCCGCTTCCCCAGGAAGGACGAGCTCTGAAAAGGGGAAGACGTGTCCGAAGACAGAGTCACACGCCTGCTGGAAGCAACGGGGTGACGCGGGAGCCGATGGGCAGGGGTGCCTCACGGGCCGCGCCGCTGCTCCTCTGCACCCTGCAGCAGCCACAGCCTCTCCCCCAGCAGCACTCTGCTCTCCCTACCCTGCTGCTCTCTTTTTAATTTGGTTTTCTTCTCGCTGCCGCCAGCAGAAACATTTCTAACATCTCTACGGCCAGAGAGAGACCAGAACCCTGCGAGAAGCAGAGAACTGCTGCTGTGGGACACGGAAAGCGAGCTGGTGGAGCCCCACCATGACATTTTAGCTGTCACGAGGGTCGGACAGTCCTGAAGCGAGCTTGGGTTTAAATTCTCAACCAAGTATTGAACGTGGCAGAAACACCCTTGACAAAAAGCAGCAGCTATGGTTCTGGCTGATCAGCTCTGCCTTGCCCCGGCCACCCTCCCTCCAAAGTGACCCCCCTGAACTTACTCTAGTGAGCCCCTACAGCACCACGAACGTGCCAAAGCACTCCCCACACCGCCTGTTTGGAGAGTGGGTGAAGATCATCGGTGTTGGGCTGTAACCCCATCTGCTCCCCGACAGCCGGGGGCCACCCTTTCTCCCACAGCTGCAAACCCTAAAGTATTCATTCATGATGCACCCACCCATCTGCACACCACAAATGCAGAAACGACACTTCATCCCTGCAAACGGCCGTCAGCATGAGCTGGCGTTTAACGAAATGAATTAATGTTTTGAAACTTTCTCTCCGGACAGGGAGTTTGTCAACTGAGAAAATTACTGTTCGGAACACAGAAACCCACAGAAATGCCAGGCCAGCCCCAGGACGTGCCACCGCGCGTCCTCGCCTGCGAAACAGTCCCCACCGCCGCGGTGGCTGCGTGACCCAGGCGGCACTCGTGACTTTTTAAAGTCTGCCCTCCCGACTTCTGAACCAGAGGAGATCGGCCGACAGCTCACGTAGGCTGGCACACCGCATCCTGCATCAGACCACCTCATGCGCTCACCAGAGAGTAACAGCAAATACATCTTCTTTACCATTTTTAAGCATATTCCCAACTTTTAATCCGTTTTATCTCTTTGCAAGATTTATGATGCTTACCCGACCAGAACTATTTCCAAGTGCAGATTTCCTAGAAACGTACAAAAAGGACCCACACAAACCTCTGTCTGCAAAGCCATACTAAGCCCCTTGCAACCAAACAGCACTATTTTCTCCATGTCAAAGCTTTGCAACAGCTTTTCCCAATTGCTTTACAAAACAAACAGCCCATTCAACATCTCTGTACCTATGCGGGACCACAGCGTGCGAGAGCCATGTTGTACCAGCCACTCTTCTGCTGGTGAGGAGATGTGACCTGCCTGACCACGACACAGCCCGGCTGAAATATCCACAGCAGCACCAATGCTTCCCAAAAACTAGGCGTGTATTGAGGATGCATTGCTCAGTCATGCTGCAACCACCAAAGCAACCTTGGCAGTCCCAAGAACAGGGGCAAACAGGTCACTTTAATGTCCTTATGGTCCTGAGGACCACCTGCATCAGCCCCAAAGAGCTGACCTAAACACCCAAACAGGCCCAGATGGCCACGTCACCAAAGTTGCACCTCCAGCCCATCAGTATGACACCTAGACAGTTTTATGTGTGTTTGACAATGCCTGTGCATGCACCAATTGGAAATAATTTTTCAGCTTTAAGATAGTGAAGTGCTGAGCCCCAAAACAAGAAAGCATGGCTAGAGAGGTAAACATATGTATTTACACAGACATACAGATATAGATGAGGTTTACTTCAGGCAGATGCATGCAAGCTCATTTTTGTACTGCTTGTTGTTTTTCTTTTAAAGAGTACTCAGCTTTATTCTCTTATTTTCCAAGTTCTTACTAGCAGGTCCAGCACTGCTTCTCGGCTTGTCTAAGCTGCAGTTCATAAACTGGACTAGTTAGAAACGGAGGAGAACGGACCACCAGCCAAAGGAAGGGGTGCCTCCTCACAGAGCCATCTCTTCGTCCCCTTAAACGTATCACTAAGAACGTAAGGGCCTTAATCCACTCAGCTCAGGATGCGTACGTGCGTACCGTAGTAGTTATCCTCTTGTCCACATGCCTCTTCCTTCAATTAAAAAATACAGGAAACTTGACAGAACGCTTCAGTATGGATTGCTTGCATATTGGACACTGTGTGCTGCCCACCACTCCAACCACTCACGTTTCGAGGGTGGAATATGTAATTTCTGTACCTGTATCCGAGTCTTTTTGATCTCCATTTGTTCCAACAGTGAAAGGCAACTTCCGTTTGGTCGCTCGCTCTTTCACCTCTTTGCCGCCATCGCTCCGGTCCAACTTTGGAGTCTTGGTTAGAGAAACTTTATCTTTATCCTAGAAAGAGAAGAGACTAGATTAACAAGAGCCTTCCCCGGACTGTGCCCACCGAACGGCCCAAAGCCCTGCACCAGCCTCAGCAGCACTTGTCCTCTCCTTTCTACCGTGGGTTTCCAGCATCAGGGTTTAGGATCTTGCAGAAAGGAGCCTCCACCAAGCTAAAATGCTAAAATATCACTCGAGAAGAGTGAGGGCAACCAGGGCTGCTGCGTGGTGCCAAACCTGCAACCAATTCACCTGAAAGCCGGAGCCAATGCCTTGCGTGCGGCCGGGGATGTGCCTGGCTGTGAGCGCAGGGGGAACCCAGGCTGGGGTGGGGGAACCCAGGCTGGGGTGGGGGAACCCAAGGGTTTTCAAACACAACCGCCCCCGTTGTTTGGGAAGGGTTTCCCAGTCCTGAGCAGAAGTGGGATGCAGGGGAGCGCACACAGCATGCCCGGGGGACATACAAAAAACGGTGTTAAAGCCCTTGGTTCAACGTGGAGAGCTGAGGGCTTCTCCTTGGGGCCTGCGGTATTTCTAGCACAAGACTACAGCATTACTATTTGAGTTTATGCCATAACAAGTTATTCTAGAGACTACTCTGGCAGCTGATAAGTCTGCTAACATTACCAGCCGTTTACAGGTCCAGCACCGCAGCCAAATGCACTCAGAAGGTTTGCATTGTACAGTCAGCCTAACGATTTGTACCAGGAAGCCCAGCATAGCTCTGCCTCTATCCACAGGCAGCACTCTCCATGGGAGCACAAGCAGCTTGGTCTGTTCCCAGCTCTGCCTGCGCTCCCGCGGCTGCCTCCATCACAAGGCAAAGGGTCCAACAGCAGCAACGTCCAGCAGCGAAGCTGCCGTTCCAGCAGCACCGGCCTCAGCAAAGCTCGCTCTCCCCCCGGTCTGTGTTTTGGGGTTGACCGAGTTTAAGTCTCAGCTCTGTGCAAACACCAGGCGCTCCCAGTGGTTGAACATTTAAGCTGTCCCTCTCTCATACAAGTTCCTACTGGGATTTTAAGAGAAGCTACCTTGAGAACAAACCTACCAATACTGCATACAAGTATGGAAAGCGATGCAGATCTGGCTGAGCATTCGCTGCTTTCTTGGAGAGGCAGACCCATTCCTGCTTGGTACCAGTCTCATTTACTGGGGCTGGTTTGGATTTCAACCTGCAGCAAGGTAAAGCAGGTGATGCCGGGGACTGCTTGCTACGAGCAGCAGGAAGGCATTTTGAAGAAATACCCTGAGCAAGACAAAGTTACCGAGGATTGAGACAGGCAAGATTTTTCACATCAACAGCGAGAGCTGGTACGTAACTCAGACTTCAGGAGTTTAGTATACTGAGAATGTATACAGACCGAAGTCATGGACTTCTGTTTTTTTTGTATTTGAGACACATTATTATTTTAAGCAAGGGCTTCTGGTTTGAACACTGCGCCACTGCTCTAAAAACAAGGCCAGAATGAGCAGCTTGTGATAGATCTGACTTCAACAACCTAGCAAAACCCAGAACCCAAGCTTTAAATATAAAGTTAGATGAAATAAAACAATCTCAATACATTAAATCATGCGAGACCATCGCTGGAAACTCAGACAAGCAAATCTAACAGAAATTCCCTTGTTTAGAGAAGCCCAGTCATGCTGCCTGCATCAGACTCAGCACCCTGGCAGGTGGCTCCTGTGCCAGCAGTCACAAGACCGCGTCGTCACTGTGTTTGCTGCTCCTTCCTCTTTCCGAGTTTCTGTCTGGCAACCAGACTTCACCCGCAGATTAATGAGAAACCGTTTACCGGGACCGACGGGTTCGGTTTGCCTGGCCCCTCGGCGACGGGCAGCGTGGCTGCACGCCCGATACTCGGCCCCTCTCATCCACGCTCCAGTGCAACGCTGAAGCCTGAAAAAAATAGGTTGGGGAATCCCTTTTTTTGGTAAAGCAAGCTAAACAAACCTATCTGACAGTGGCTTTTGTGGCTGGAGGGAGCCAAGGCACGTTCGGCCACAGGCACGCGCAGGGCTTCACGTTCGGAGCCCAAAGAAGGGCAGCCGGGATCGAGAGCAGCCGCTGAGAGCCCTTCCTCGGCGCAGGAGTCAGCAGAGCGACGGGACAAAGTTACAACAGCCAAAATAAACACTCCAGCGTTTCATTTAAACACTCCAGATTTAAATGCTTTTGTCTTCTTTTCTCTGACGTGAACAAAAATAGTTTGCAATAACAAATTATGCCACTTCTATTGCCAGCTGCTGTTCTGAACGGCTCCGAGAAGTAAGGCTAGGGACCATCTCCCAGGACTGTCTTGTTGCAAGCAGGTACGTTGGTCTGTCTTTTCCCTCCCTGGTTTAATACAAGCTCGAACAGCAACGCTACGCTCAAACCCCACTAATCCTGCACCAGTGCTGAGCACCCAAGAGGCCGTGTCGATGCGGGGTAAAGCACTGTCTTCCCCGGGTGTAACAACTGCAGAGAGATGGCCTCAGCGTTCCCCTCAAAAACTTCAACTGCGCTGCAAGACAACCATCAGCCCAACAACTTTTACCCTTAAAAGTCAGGGCCTGGCACAGGAGCACAGAACCAGAGAAGACCACGTGCACGTCTCTTCCCCTGCTGCCCACGCCTAAGGGCACACCTGTGCACATCGCATCCGAGCCGCTCCATCATCGGGGAGCCACGGGATCGGGCGCGGTGAAACCCAGCACCTCTTCCTGCTCTGACAGTGCGTTGGCACCTCTCGCGCCAGCACCTGCGGCTCAGGTTTGCCAGCACCAAGCAGCGTAGGTCCTCGTAAAGAGAGGCACTTCTAGAAGACTCCGAGGTGGATCAGTCATAGCCGACGCTTCGAAAATGACACTTCCCTGCATCGGCCGCCACGCTCGCTGCCTGTACTGCAATTTCCTCGCCTAGCCCCTTGGAGCAGGCTGTTCCACCCAGTATTTCAGTACTAGGATACTCTTCGCCTGCTCTCGCAGCAGTAGGGCAGGATGCGGCTGAGCCCCCGGCACCCTGCCGTGGGATTTCCTGCACTCCCAGCATTTCTTCCAGACACCAGTTTCACGTTGAGAGCTCCAACAAGAGGTCAATTGTGCTCAACGCAAAATAATACAATTTTCTCATTGTTTGTGACCTTAAAACAGATTTCAGCTGGAGCAAACCCATCATGTCGTGTCCTCTGCTGCCCGAAAAGCACTCTGCCTCACAGGCAACCCGGCTCTGGGCATCAGCTGGCAGCGCCGCTGCTCTTGCACCCCACTTTAAAGCAAACGACGATTAGCGGCAGCTCGTTTAAAACATACCTTCTCTAAAATTCCCTTAATCTTTGGACTTGGCTGCTGTGGTGAGAAAGCTCGAACCTGCAGGTGCAGGGGGGCTGCAGTGCCTGCAAGCCAGGTCAATCGCCTCCCGTATTAATGCCATACGGGATCTCTGCACACTCAGGAATAAGAAAAAGCACAGGACAGGTAAAAATGCAACTTACTGTTCAAAGTTATTGCCATGTTGTTAAAAGCTCCGTGTTGGAGCAGAGACACAGAGAGGAATTAGGCAAAAAAATCTTCCCAGACAAGACGGTGAGCCCAGCATGGAAATGGCTGCGTGAATCCCAGCGTCGGGCACGCTTGGGCAATGCTTCGTTTGCATTCACCCTAACGCTGGGAGCTGCTAATCCAGTAAGTTCAGCAAAATTAAATACCAAAGAACGAAGGAAGTGGCAGCAGTCCCGGCACTGCTTTGAAGATTAATTTGTACAGTAGCAGAACGATAACCTTTTATACTAATTGGAGCAGGGAAGATCCAAACTTTGCACCCCCCTGGAAAGCAACGACCTGCTGCGGATGCCTGCAGCAGTTGCAGTGAAACCGCCGCAGAGAAATTAAGGCAGCTTAGAGAGCCATATTTCTGAAAATAACGTGCGTTGCATTTTCATTTTCTTCTTTTAAGCTTTACTTCCCTAATTATTTACAATTTTGTAATGAAGAATGTCATCCTTTTCTCGAATAAAAGCTGTTTTCAGTTTTAGGTCATCTCATGTTTCAAGTAAGCTCAGACTCATCTGAAAGGTACAAGAATCAGGTTTCACAGAAGGAACAAATCCAAATTAATCAACGTTGCAGAGAAACTTGTATGAACATCTGTGTGTAAGACAGGCTTGAGGCTCCCAAAGGCCGGGAAAGCTCTTGCCGAGGGTAAGAGAGGCAGTCTGGGGAATGGGGGTACTGCCGAGAGCTCAGCAACGGAAACCCCTTCCCCCTTCGTAGGTGTTAATAAAAGCTGCTTCGGCACAGGGCAGACAGCAGACCATGACTTCAGGAAAAATCCCCTACTGTCACACTATGTTATTAGTAAGATTTACTATATGAATAACTGAAGCCACCTCGACTTACACTTGCTACAGTAAGATGCATCACAAGTTGCTATCAGCCGTCATGGTTTGGAGCACAAACCCATCACAAACTGGCCCCCAGAAGCTACCACGATGCAAGTCACACGTGCAGCGTACGGACTGGAAGCGCGTAACGGCGTCTGTGCGGACAAGAGATCCTGATATCAATCTGCTCAGGTCATTAATGACATATTCGAATAAAAGGCACTTTTCACCCTCACGCAGAACTCCAGCTAGGCCAGCTTACTGTCCAAATGTAGGTTCTCAGAGCGAAACCAAACATGCAGATCTTTTAGAAGCAAAATTCTGCAAGGTAGAGCCACGTACAAACCCATCCAAAGAAATGTGTATTTCCAGCAGAGAAGCTGAGTGCGCCTCCAGCTTGCTTCGCAGGATGGGCACTGCATCTGCAGCCTGCCCCTCCCCTCCGTCCACGGGAGCTGCACGCAGCAGGGCTGCGCTGTCAGTGCCCACACACAGACCCTGAACCGCTGCCTCTGCCCGCCGAGAGCTGCGCCGGAGCCGTGCCTTCACTTCAACGCCGACAAAACCTGACTCGCATCCCAGCCGCTTATGCAAAGACTTGCATTACCAGCGATGGAAATCCCCAAAGCCCTTTGTTCTCCAAAACGAGTTGAAAGTATTTCAGGTTGCAACGCTCATAAGAAGAAAGCAGCAACCAACAAGACCGGCAGTGGTAGCCTGGGAGGAGAGAAGCCCAGGAGGAGCAAGGGCTCCAGCACCCCATGGCCCTGGGCGAGGCCCCATGCCAAGCCGACACACCAAACTCCTGCCGTGGGCAAAACAACCCATGCTGCAAAAAGCAAATGCTGCGAGAGCGGGAGTTTCCCTGCACTAACACAGGCAGCAGCGCGTCGTTTGCACAACGGGTCTCTGCTGGGGCGGGGAGAGAAGGGGCAGCAGAAGGGCTTGCACCCTGCGTTACAAACAGGGACGCACACGATCTTACCCAGAGAGCACGGTGGACGTGGTGGTAAGCAAACCCCAGCATCCCCTAAATCTGGGTCCTTTGTGGCTTTTCCAAAACCAGGGTACAACGCATACATGTGCATGCAAAGTCTCAAAAACTCTGAATTTCGGTCACAACCAATGCTGTGACTGAACATTATGGAGAGAACTGGAACTGAAGCCCCATTCCTGCACGCCTTGGGCCTTCATTGAGGTTTGAAGGAATACTACCCTGCAATGACTATGGGCTGCTTATCTTCATTGAAACCTCGGCTCTTCTGTATTTAAGTCACCCAGTGCTTCTGCCTGTTTCACGCCCCGGCGGGTGGCTCTGTGCTGGATGCAGAGCCCGGCACTCGGTCGTACGGCCCTGACCAGACCAACCGGTTTCAAGAAGAATTGAGAAATGAGGTCTATGTTCCCTTTTCTGGAATTGGGAGAAGAGAAAGGAGAAAAAGCAAAAACTTTTTTGAAGGGCAGGAAAAACTATGAAATAGGAGCAAAATGTATTGATGCTACCAAAATCATTATGGATAAAAAGTGTAGTCGTTTTCCCCCTTCCCTCCCATGGAAGCCAACCGAGTTTGACCCAGTATGGGTATCGGCAAGGTACCGTGCTCCCCCCGCAAGGCTCCCTCGCTGAGAAACCACCACCCTTACCACCTGGGAAAGGGGGAGAAGACAGCACCTTCAGCAGTTTTCCTAACGTCATCTCTGCTCAGTTTGCTCAGTTAACCTCTGCTAGCTCCTACAAGCATGTCCAAAACAGAGGGTCAAGTGCTGTTCTGCTTGGTGTTCAGCCACTGCAGCAAAAAGGCAATTCAGACTCTGCAAGTGGGAGCGTTTCCCCATAGAGAGACAAATCCTCTGCCGCAGCCTCTGAGCACACGGTGTAACCACGCAGCAAGCGGTCCCAGGCACATCAGGAAATGGTTTCGACAACTGATATAATTCTTGCTGCGGTGTTCTGCTCAGCCTAAGTCATGAGTAATCTGCTTCTGGTATGGGGATCTGTGGATCTACACCAGAAAGGAGAATTATTCATATATGGCATGCATATTTTTACAAAACCCTTCAGACTGAACTCAACCCCGGGCAGGCTGTGCACAGCCATATAAGGCTGGCAGGGCCCAACCGGCCGCCCCGCTGCCTCCGCTAACCCCGGGAGAAACAGCTCCTTCCTCAACAGCAGCAAGGCAGATGAAGCATCTAACACTGTCGGCCACGGAGGGCAACAGGGACACGGTCTTTAAACCACTTTGCTCTCTGGCTGTGCCAGCACAAGCGACATCTCACTCGTTAACAGGTCCCTCCCATGGAAGCGTACGGAGCAGAGCTAGGAGGAGTTCCTTCTTACAATTAGCTCTACAACGGAAAGGCAGCAGCTCACATCCTCTTCCACAAAGCACGAGCCCTCTGCAGAAAGGGCAGCCTCCCAGAGAGCCCGGCCGTAACGCGTTCGAGCGCAGAACTCGCATGTTTCCTGCAGCACTCAGCCCGCCACGACACCGGGACCACTGAGCATCCCGCACCGTTACTCGCCTTCAGTGCTAGAGCTTCAGAGCCCAAACATGTCAAGCCTGCTTCATGTTAAATCAGCTGTCGATATTAAGGTCACACTGAGAGGAAAACGCTTAAGTGGCAACGCAGCAGCTGCTTCGCCACGCTTGCCCTGTGCACCATCGTAGGCAGCGCCGCTGGGTTGCAGGCCCCTCCGTACGGCGCGGCTCGGGCTCTGCCGCAGCCGCTCTCTGCTCTTCCTAGCGAGCCTCCGCCAACAAGCGTGCGCCAAGTTGCAGGCTCCGGCCTTTGAAAGTGTCGACAAAGGCAAGATAAATTAAAAGCAGCGGCTTGCTTGACAGGCAGGTACAACAGCGTCTGGAAGGAGGAGGTCTAACGACCGAGTGCTTTTACCCTGAGTCACTGCTCCAGCGTTAACTAGAAACGGGGCGATTTGCCGCATGATGTCCTTTGGCCGCTGAGGCTGGATCTCCGCTCAGTCCCCGGAGGACAAGAGCCTGCAAGTTTCTCCTCCGTGGAGAAGACTAGAATTAAGTGAGCAGAAAGGCTCTTCCCCATCCTTACTCAATACTACTCACCGCAGGTCTGCGCCAATGCCACTGAATGGGAAATATAAAATTATTTGTGTCCTAGTTATTTAGCCAGCGGGAGATAACTCCAGTTCCCGGCGTCCCTAGCGCCGCTCAACAAACCTGCTCTGTAAATAACATGCAGCCTTTAAGCTGCCGCGAGTGGATGAAATAAAATGGGAGCTGATTCATATTATAGCTGATCCTCTCCCTCCCGAAGCACCTGCGCCAACATTAAGCTTCTTACACAGCGCAGACAAAACCCCGTATTTACATATCCTGCGCTACCGGGCTCAGCCTCATTTGCCAGGGTAAACGCTGGGATCTTCCCGATGCAACAAGGCAGCTGTTTCACTTCCAACACCCCTGCTCCCAGCTTTTGTCCCCCTCCTAGAAGCTCCACGCCGTGCCCCAGCAAAGCGCCCGTGCAGAGGCAACGCTCCCGCCCTCAGCGCAGCTCCTGAACCGGACCTGTGCACGCATGGAGACACAGAAAGGGCAACGGGGCAGATGCTACCAGCGCGCTCGATAACCAGATTTCTGCCTGGGATTTTCCCGTTGGTTATTTGTCATTTTCCTCATTGTGTCAATAACATGACCTCAATACTAAGAGGAGTTACTATCATCAGCGTGGGTGGGATCGCAGGGGAAACAACAGAGCAAGCGACACGGCATCGCTGTTGCTCGCAAAGCTCAGCTTCAGCTCCTGGGGCCTGCCAGAAACTCCTGAGGGAATGCTGAGAAACTGGAGCAAAGAGGTGAAAGGAAAGCGGATGGTATTTGTTTCCACAGCAGGTTGCAGTAGATGTAGCTTTTAATTTTTATTTAAAGGTAACATTTGTACACAGCTTTCTGCACAACTATTTACTGGAAACTACCGATACCGAGAAGGATGAAAAAAACTGAATGAGAGGAGGCACAGCTTAAGTCTGGAGCAAAACAAGAATCTGGGAACGAAGAGAAGCATGAACGTATTTATCCTTGAACTCAGATCTCTTCTCAGTAACCTCACCTTAAGCCCAGCCAAAACCTAAACACTTCAAAGAAAACCCCAGAAGCAGTAATTTCAGCAGAGCAGCTCATACACTGAGTCCTGGTCAGGCCACACTCAGAGCCCAGAGTTCTGGGTGAAGCAAGACCAGCGGAGGCTGACACAGATGCAGCATTTACAGTCAGAGGAGCAGGAGGAGGAGGAGGAGAAACTCCTCCCTCGCCCAGCACGCACTTGCGAGATCACTGCATTACTTGGTCCTTCCACAGCTTACTGCAGAAAGCCTTAAAAATGCACAGTACTTGCAGAAGAGAATCTTCCAAAGCATTCCCCCATTGCTCGGCCGAGTTGGGCCTACCTGGCCGCAGCACCTCCTGGGAAGTACTGCAGCCACCGAGAAGTAAAGCGGACCCCATCAGCTGGCGGAGTGCCAACACACAGATTTGATTCCAGCAATAACAGCCCACAGCCACCTCCTGCCACATGAAGTACTGCCACGGCTTGAAGACATCAGGTGTAAGGGGCAGCATCCCTAAAGGAAGGCAAGTGAACCAAACACACTACCTTTTTCCCCGTTTGTTTCTCCACCATGTCGTTGCTGAGAGAGAAATCTTCTGGCTGTGGTGTTTTAGAACACCCACCCTTGGGCATCGTTCTGCCTTCCTTACTTGATCTTCATTTATGCTGCCATCGCCTCATCATCAACCGTCTGTTTAGAGAGAGAAAAGAGAAGTTAGACATCTCAAAAGGATCCTTCCACTGGGGGAACAAAAGGCAAGACATTTCCCATGGGAATAAACCCCCACTGAACTCTTCAATGGCAACACCGGGATGGCAGAGCGCCTCCAAATGCTGTGCACTGCAGAGCAGAGCAGGCAAAACTGCTGCTGGCTTCTGCCACCTTCCGCACAGGAAGCAAGCTGGGACCTGCAGCTGCAGACACAACTTGTTTTGTGTGCAAGGGATAGCCTAAAATGGATCGTGCCCAAACAAGAGAGCGATATCCATCCTGTTCTTCACCTACAGCATCACTGCAAGCCTACATAAAGCTTCTTGCAGCTACAGCTCCGTCCAGAGTGCAGGGACATGGGGATGGACCCTCCCGGTACCTGTCCGGGGCAGGGACAGCCCTGCTCCCCCAGTTTGTCACGCTGAAGTCCCAGACACTCGCAGGAGCAACATGCACATCGCTGAATTACAAAACCTACTTATAAAACGTGCTTTTTGAACGTCACCACTATGAACCGAGACCAGAAACCGCCAAGGAGGCGCAGCATCCCTGGAGCGGTTTGCCACGGGCACCTCACCCCGGCGCTGCCGCCGCGCCTTGGCCTAGGTAAGACAATTTGGAGAATAACAAAGCGCTCCCTGCTCCTGCCATGGGTTGCCTGGTTACAGGGCTGAAAAGACAACTGACATCTGAAATACAGCAAAGCATGAGCTGCAACAGGGATCAGAAATACCAGCTGAAGCCAAGGCAGGCAAGGCCTTTTTAGGGGAACAAAAATATCTCCTCTCCCGAGACCAGAGGCTAAAAAGCATCCGTGCAACAGTATATCTCCAAGAAATGACCCACATCAATCCCTACAGCAAAGGTCTCGTTGTACTTACGTTGAAACGGCATAAACAGGCACCATTTGAAAACTCTTTCCCCAGCTAATTGCCACCTGACAACACTACACATTGCACCCATTAACTTCTTATAATAGCGGCTGGGTTTCTGCAGAGCTACAATTGCAGGAAATCATCCAGGAACACAGTCATGCAGTGCTCCATCACAAGATGGGAATTCTGTGGGCAGGGAGAGAGAAAGAAAACAGAGGAGAGAAGCCAAACCCTCCCTCCTGCTCGGGGCTAGGGGACGAAGCAGCGTGGACCTTGAACCACGTCCCGGGCAGCACCAGGGGAGCCCAGCGCCATCTCGCCGGGGGCCGGGTCCCTGCACCTGCGGCAGCCGGGGCAGGACAGGGGGTTAAAGGCTGGCGGAACCCTAGCGCGGTGCTTTCATCAGCCTGGTATTGCAGAAGTTCCCTGGAAATCCCTTCATAATTTAAATGAATGTAAATAATTTCACGTACACTTCAGAGGCTTTAGGGCCCTTTGGGTTGGTTTGTGGGTTGTTTTTTCTAAAAATGTGATTCAGAGGCCCCATTCCAACCCTGCGGCAGCACAAATTCCCAGACCAAAGCATCGGGCACAGACAGTGCAAAGACATCCCGGCGCTGGCATTTTCAGCAGCAGACTCTGCTTTCCAAGGCGGCTAATCCTCTGCCCTAACTCCTTCGCCTGGGCTACGGGAGGACAGTTACCCATGTTTAGGAACGGAGGCTTCGGGGCCTGAGGGCTTTTCACATCCCCCTGCTCGATGTGGGGACAAGCTGCCGTGCTGAGTTTTGAGACCCCCAGCCAGGAGCCCCCAGCCCTTTCCTTTTGGATGTGAGAGCAGGAAAGGATCCGAACTGGAAAAGACACGAGCAGGCTGAGCAGTCCCCCTCACTGCTGCAGCTGAGAAGCAAAAGCAGGTGGGGAAAGTGCAGAAAATTCAGTATACCAACCCAGCATGTCCATAAAGAGAAAATGGAAAAAAGAAAATCTTCTGTTCGAGTGAGGGAACGACTGCAGAAATCTGCGTCTCCAAATTTCTGCTCTTCATCATTTGAAGGGCCTGCAGCCCAGCACAAGTGCCAAAGTTCAAGCACCACAAGGGCTGACTGAAAACAGCACCTTAAAAAGGCAGCTCAGCCGTCCTCGGGCACGCTCGGCGCCAGCAGAGAGAGGCTGGAGCTCGCAAAACCTGAAGCCAAGAGCAAGCACCCCCGGCCTCAGAGCTCCCACGCACGCAGCCAGGGGTTCACCGGCTCGCGAGACGTCACGTTTCGCAGCAGCGTGGCTCTCCCAGCGCTGGTGATGCTCCACCGAAGGCACTGCTCCGGAGCGTGAGGTGTCGCCTCGGTGTTGCACATCGACGGGGTCCCAGGCGCTGCAATTGCTTCCTCTAGAAGCAGCTTCAGCCACTTACAGCCTCAAGAACCTCACTCTGTCAGCCATCATTAACCAATTTGTAAAGTTTAAGAATTTTTTCCCCTCGGTTTTACCTACTGGCGCTCATAAAGGTGCAGATAAAGTGGAAACGAGCAAGTGCCTGAGCACGTACCTGGGAGAAGGCAGAAGCGCACAGGAGCACTGAGTCAGTGCGGAGGACGCAGAGTTGGCCACCTGAACAGATCCACTTCAATATTCACTGCACATCTAAGAAGTGGAAATTCAGATGACGTGCCGGGCAATGGAAATTTATTTGTACTTTGCAAAGGATATTAAAAACAAGCAGCTTCAATTATGCTGGTCATGAGCGCAGGGACCAGTGCGGCTGGGACCAGGGCACGCTCTGCTCCCGACCATGAACAGCCAAAAATCAAACCCACGTCGTTTCCAGTGCCTTGCTAAAACTGTTTCATGGCCTGCACGCCATCATTTAATTCTTGAACAAATTCTGTCCGCTCCCGATGCCTCTGTGGCTGTTTGTAACCGGGGTAGGTACCTATTCACGTGGAGCTTCGAAAACCTGTTTAACTGAGAAAAGGCCAGACGGATGCCAGATTAATTCTGCACCCCTTCTGTTCATCTAGCTGACTCATTACACTTGGAAAGCTGGCTGCCTCTCCATGTAAACAGAGCACTGGCCTGTTTAACAGCTTGGAGGGAGTATTACATTTGCACAACAATTACCAACAAGGCTCACAGTCTTCTTTTCATTTTTGAGCACGTTTTATAGGAGTCAGAGGGGAGGTACAAATTCCCGGTTTGGAAGAGCTATGTATCCCCAGCTCGTAGGAGCAACGGCGGAGCATTTCGTAGTCGCACATCTAGGGGCCGCAGAATTACAATGTGGCTTCAACCCCTCCTAATGTGGGAGCTGGACAAGCCACCCCCTTTCCACGACACCCCTCTCAACCTCACCTCCCTACCAGGAGACAATCATCACCCTATTTTGTAAACAATTAACTAAGCTCCTTGAACTAGATGATTACACGTCTGCCGCACAATAAGAAGTGGGAGACCGAGTGAGCTCAACAGAATATAATCCCTCGCACTTCTCCGGGAAAACAAAGGAGCTGTTTACCTCTGGCCGGCAGCCAGCCCCGGCTGCGCGCGCCGCCTTCCCCACGCACGCCGCCTTCCCCGCACGCCAGCCCCTCGGCCTGGCCGGCAGCATCCCCCCGCAGCCGGCAAGGCGCGGGTCCCATGCCTCTCCCGTGGGAAAGCGGCTATGGAGAACAGGAGCCTGCCCTGGGACTCGGCCAGCCTGGACGTGGCAGCTCCCCGCTGGTTTGGGATGGCTGGCTCCAGCCTGCGGCCCCAGGTGCCGGCAGGGAAGGCCACGGTGGTCCCAGGCCCTGGAGTATCGCACACACAACTTCGCCTGCAGGGAGAAAGCTGGAAAAGCGGACACGACGCCCAGTCCGGTCACCCTGCGCGCGAGGCCTTCCCGCTCCGGCCCGGGCTGTCCCCCCGCGCGGCAGGGGCTGGCAGGCGGGAGGGTCAGGGCCCCCCAAGCACCTGGAGCACCCTCCCCGAGGTGGGGAAACAGGACTGTCGGGAGCAGGGCCGGGAGCGGGGCCGGAGCTGTGCCCATCGAGGCCGGCCGGGAAGGGCAGGGCTGCGCAGAGCCAGCGCCGGCCATCCACGCACACACGCACGCCGACGACCCCCTCCCCTCCCCTCCCCTTGCTGGGGTGAGGAACCGGTTGAAAATGTTGTTGTTTTGTTTGTTTTGGTTTGGTTTTTTATTTTATTTTTTTCCCGCCCAGGGCATGCCAAGCCAACACCACACACTGAGACCAAACGTTTCTGTGGATGACCTCAAAAGGCGACAGTCCCAAAAGGGATGGGAAGGGAAGGGGGAGTCATCTGTCCCTCCGAGCTGCAGGAGGAGGAGGAGGAGGAGGAGGAGGACCCGTTGGGCTGGCTGGGAGGCAGCACAGGACCAGTTGCGCCCATTACCCAGGACCAGGGTCCCGGTGAAGGCGACGGACAAATTGGGGCAGGCACAGATGTACGTGGCTGGAGCCCACCCTCAGGCCCTGCCAGCTGACACCGACACCGCGCCTGACAGGAGAGAGGATTCCTCGTTAACAAACCCAGCGGACCCGGTGTACATTTAAACCCCCTATCCCTGCCCCTCCTGCCTTCCCCGGCACAGCCAGCGACATCCGTATCTGTGACAAGAGAAAATACAAACGACACTGAAGTCCTCAAATGCTTTCAGATGTATATCCAAGGCGGAACGCCAGCTTTCCCTAGCTCTGCCTGCACCACAGGCTGCCCGTCCCAGGCGCTCGCACAGCCTCTCTCGCCCTGCTGCGTGCAGACCAGCCAGGCTCCTGCCATCTCTATCTGAAGCCACAACAAATTAGCTCATGCCCAAGATCTGTGCGTTGAAGCCTGCCCATACCCTGCCAGCTTGGAGTAAAAAAGATTGTGCAGGCTTCTTTAAATGCCAGACAATAAGAAGAAAGCTGGCTGGAGGCTCTTACCCGTTACAAAAAAATCAAATGCAAGGATGGCAATTAGAGGCGCAGACGTTATTTGTACAAATCCAACACATTTGTTTGGTCTGAAAAGGTTGGAATATGAACAAGCCCCTTCAAAACAGGAAAATTTTAAAACCTCAGGCTCCTTTTGAGGACTCTGTCCCAGAAAAACAGGTGTCCTCAAATCTTTGAAAATTGCCTTAAAATAACAACTCACACAGATCACATCCAAACTTTGATCCCCCCACCCTTAGCACTGGAAAACGCGGGGAGAAAAACAAAAGTCGAGGTCTTCCAACACGCTGAATTGCGCCCTTCTCCATCACCCTGCTGACACCTTCAACTGAGATGCTTCTCACCCCAGCAACGACCATCTCTGAGCGGTGCAGTACGGCAGCACCTGCGAGTCCACACTAAAATCACGGTCTGTGTCACTGAAGGGCTGCATGTTTAGAAAAGCCACCGTCACACCTTCAACCCAGCGCTGCCCATGTGCATCCTGTTTAGTGCCGTTTTACCGATGTGCTCCCAGCAGCAAAGACCTGCTCTTCGCCTGCTTTTCCTTTCTTTACCTGTTAGGCCTCCACAGCTCATGGTTAGTACCTAAAATTGCCTGAGCGCACCGGCGGGACGTGCACTTTGGGGAACAAGGAACAATTGTTCTTTCTGCTCCAGCTCAGCTCCAGAAGAGTAAAGTCCATCTTTTTCCACCATGGGCACATAAGCCCAAGAGCAGCAGGAGGCCTGCAAGCTGGCAGTGCAAACACAGGTGTGTTTCATTCAGCAGCCTTACAATGGGTAATCACAAAGATTAGCTATTAATAAGATACTGCAGCACGAGGTGCTAATTCTTACAGCCATTACCAAAACTAGGGGAAAAAAAAAAATACTGAGAGATCTTTGCATTTCCCCAGCTCTGAATGCAGCGGGCTGGAAAGCATGCTTGCCTGCTGTCCCATCTGGGGTTACCCCAGTTTCACAGCTCCGTCATGCCCTCACCTTCAACTCAACATCTTCTTTCTTTACCCTGGGGAAACTTGCTATTTTTTTTTTGCTATTTTTTTGTTCCTGGCTTTTGAAGGAGGATGTCGCTCTTTATCAGGACTACTTATAGATGAAACATCTTTCTTCACTGCTTTGCATGGCTTCTCCTCTCCTGTTCTCAAAATCAGTACCCGGTCCCCACAGTAACTGCCCTTTCTTCTGCCTTTCACAAATATTTATTTCGCCTTAGCCCACAGTGCTTCCTGACCTCCTGATATGCCTGTAACTACTCACATCTGGATGTATTTGCACGGGGCTCAGGCAAGGCTCGCTTGCTTTCTCAAATACACGCCAGCCAAGTCAACTTAGTAACACGAATTAAGGCAGCTATTAGTATTTCAAACATTTGTGAAACAGATGCCCCTTCCCGGTGTTTGTTAGGACCTGCAGAAAATAACGCAGCAGAGAAGCTCAGCCTGCCGAGCGGTTTGTGCACGTGGACGTGCACCCACGTCTTCAAGGACCACGGTCAAGATGATGCTCAAGACCTCCCCGGGCACCGTGGAAGTCCAGCTCCTCAATGGGTCTCCAGCAATGACTCGCGACGCAAAACCATCCCTGCTAACGGGTTACACGTACACCACAACCCCCTACACACGCAACCTGCCAGGAGGTCACCTCCTGCCCCGGCACCTTTAGACCGGGCAGTGGTCTCAAATTATGACAACTCTTAAGTTTTTCTTTTACACAAAGTGCTACTATTTAACAAGATTACATTTGGAAATTTCTGCCCAACTGCCCTGTGATTCAGAATACTCCAGCTGGGACCGTTCTCGGGATACACAAAGTCTGAAATAAAAGCGAGCCCTGACAGTACCCTGAAACCACGAGCAACCACTCTGCCTGTGTGGTTTCTCCGGGAGCTGTTTTTCCCACAAACCCTTCCCTCAATTATCTATATGCAGCTGCCTCTTGATTACTACATTTCTGGATGCCACTGATTATCTGGTTTCTGGCCAAGATTACAAAACTGTTGTTTCAGTCGGTTCTCTGAGTTGTGGTCTGGGAGCGGGATCAGCTGCGATGAGGAAACCTTTGGAGCGGCCGGCGTGTTACAGGAAGGCTGGAGCAGCATAGGGCCCTGCCGCACCACCATTAGAGTGGAAGAGCCGATTACGACACCCTTGTCCTCTTGGTGCAACTGTGGGATGGCTCCGGATCACCGGCTCAGCTCAAACCTGCCAGAGGGAGAACTCTGCGCTTCGCCCATCTCCTCTCCGCTTTGCAGAGAAACCCATCAGGCTTCAACCAGGAAAGAGCTGTAACCATGCCTGCCAACACAATCATCTACAGGATTCCACTCTGATATTCCCACTGCTGCTGCATATGGGAGGAAAAATACTTCCCTAATTAAGTACATCCCAAGGACTTACACAAAGCAATACCGTGCACCTAGAGTGATCGGCAACCCGAACTTTAAGCGGACTGCACAGTGGATTGCATGTCACATGCATTTAAGAGGAAAAAATGCAGCCCAGGCTATCCCGCACACAGAAAACAGGAAAGAAACGCATGTGCTGAGAGGTATGAGGACTGCAAAGCCTTCACCCGCAGCTCGCCGCGACGCAAGTGGGGCGAGCCTCCACGGCACGCGTGGTTTGTGCAACGTGCCCAGAGCCTGTCCTGAGGGTCCCAACAGTGGGGAAACGGGGATTCCGCGGGGCTGCTTTATTCTGGCAAAACTTGAACAACACAAATCTGCGCAATCCACTCCGTTCCCAGGACGGTTTGGGGAGCTGGGCTCTGGGTTCCCCCTGTGCCCGGCGGGGAGCTATGCCTACAGCTCGCTGAGGTTTGCTCTGCTGAAGTGCAGCTCCAGGGGTTCATGAGCATCAGCCAAGCCCCAAAACTGAGCTGGGCCCAATTTTAAAGATGGAGAAACACGTTAGCACAGACAATTCCTGACCATCGCTGTCCTTGGTTTGATGCCGACTAAATCGCAGTGAACGAAAGGGCAACAGATGAAGCAGCAGCGACTGACGGTGCCCTGGCAGCAAGCTGCGTCACCTACCCCACCGTCCCGGCGGCAGCCCGGGAACCCAGGAGCAAGAGGCTGGCAGGGTCTGCTGGCACGCTCCGCTCCGTCCTCGGCCGGGCTGAGGCTCCTCCGCGCTCCCCACCTGCACACTTTCCATCTTCCCACTCCTGGCAGTAGTGACTTGTCCCAAGGGGAGGCAGCGGGGCGAACACCATTCCTACAGAAAGCTCGTGTCGGCTCCTGCAAGCCCCATCTGCTGCTTAGCTGCAGAAAGGGAAGGCTCAGGAAGGTAACAGAAAGCAGAACGCATTTGTGCTTTATTTTCAGCCATCTAAATTAGCCCAGGCGCCTCCGTTACGCGGCTCTATCACCAATAACTTTGTGCCTTGTTCGCCTCCGGGAACTTGGTTTCTGCGCTGACGTTAACGCAGCTGGGCTGGGGCACAGCAGGCAGATTTTACCAGCAAACCGAGACCTGGTCCCGTGAGTTTGGGCTGCTTTAATTAAATAAATACTACATTTTCCTAGTGTATACCTCTGTATGCACAAATGTACATGCACACACATGCACAAACACACATATATAATGTACATACACACCACAGTAAAACCCCAAATGAGACTTTTGCTCCAGTCCTGTCCAATTTTCTGCGCTACATGCTTCATTATGTAGAAGTCTAAGACAAAGACCAGCTTTTACCACAAAGAAACCGACATGACTTAAACAAGCCCTTAAACCCAAGAGGAGATGATGACCGAGCATGTTAATTACATGAGAAAGAAAGAAACCAAAAATATTTTGCAAAAGGTGCCACGGCCACCGCAGCAGGATCCCTCAAGTCGAGGAGACGCTCAGCTCCGAGGTCTGCTACGACCAGCCTCACGCAGCGTGGGCTGCGCCGACACCAGCTACTCCCCAACGAAAAGCATGCTCGAGCCTTGGCGGATTTGAGCAAATGCTTTGGGATGTCCACAATGTTGCAACAGCCAAGGAACATCTCCCAGCTGTGAGCATGAAAGACCATGGTAATCTTAGCAAAACATTTCCCTTCCTCCCCGCTCTTGCACAATTCTTCCCGGTTTCCCTCTCCCCGTCTCAGCATCCTCGTGCCCACTGCAAACACACAAAGCTTCCTCCAGGCGTGGGAACCTCAGGAATATTTTGGTGAATTTAGGAGCAAGTACTAGGCGACGGAACAAATCTCACACATCACCACTTTCCAGGCAGGGCCCCTGAAGGCATCAGGCTTTGGGGAAAAAGCAAACACAGAACCTCACTGATTTACTCTTATTTGAGGTCTGCAAACACAGGAGTTTCATTCTGGCCGTCTGCCGCCTCCTCCTTTTCAACTGAAGCCAGTAGGTTTGAGGCTGATGACTTTCCTGTATACAAACCACTTTGCAGCAAAACTGGTATTTGCTTGCCATACTACTGTCAGCTTTTAAATGACAGGGCAAGAACTGAATAGAGATAGACATTAAAAAACAAAAAAAAAATCCACAAAACCAGAAAAGCCCAGAACCACTAAGGATCATTCCAGAGGGAAGGGAAGATGGCAAAAGCTTGGATGCACTGATATTCTGAACTAACCAGAAGACTTCTGTTACACAGGGCTCACGTTAGAAGTGCTGCGCTAGCCTTCCAAACCTTCTGTTAGCACATTGCTCAAAGTTTTATTCACCCCCCCCAAAAATGGCAACACACAGGAAGGATAATACCCCCTGAAACAGTGTTGGTAAGAACCTGCCTTCGAGCAGGGAGGTGGAGCAGGTGACCTGGAGGCCCTCTCCACGTGACAGTGCCGGGAACACCGCACAGGCTTCACGCACGGGACTGCTGACAGTGGGCTTTGGAAAACTGGCCTCCTAAACCCCAAAGCACCACGGCAGGAGATCCACGTCCTGAGAATATCCAAGGCACCTAAGCTAGCTTCTGCTCCGAAGGAGTTTCCTTCTCCAGTAACAAACCCAGGGCTGTAAGCAGACAGATCTCCCACCTTCAGCGCTTGCAGGCATCGCCGCCCACCACGAGGCGCAGCAGCCAAATCCACCACCACCACCCAGTGTAGGACAACGCACCACAGCCGCAAACCCGTTGTACTCCCAGCAGAACACCAAACTCATGGGATATTCTCCCTCAAGATACGGAAAAAAGATTGATTCATGGCTCATATTAAACTGGGAAGTCTGTAGGCATGAAAGGAACTTGGGGGAGGAAGTCTAGGCCATGTAAAGTTTCAGTTTTCTGCCAGGGCAGCACTGAGACAGGGAAGCCTTTCTCACAAACACACCACGCATCACGGAGCAAGCACGGCACGAAGCCAACGCCGGGCAACAACCGGGCTACGGAGGGGGAAAGGCTTCTGCTGGTTTCAAAGGGCTGTGCCGCGGCGCAGGCAGGGAGGGCAGGGGGAGCGAGCGCTGCGGAAGGTCTGCTGCGCAGATTTCTGGGCTGCAGGGCAGCCACACACACGGAGCTGGCTCCACGCGCAGTTTTGAACTGCTAATGCTTCCTCCCAACCACCGCCGCTCCCCCTGCCAGCAAAACTGTCACCACACTTTTCGTACTACTTAAAAAGACGCCGTGGCTCCCTGAGCCCCGAGTCGCTGATAAGAACAGTGGATTTCCCAGATAATTTCGGCCCGAGCTGGAAGCAGAGCGCCGTCTGTAGCTGTGCGTCTGCTGACGACAGACCACCGCCACGCTGCTATTTAACAAGCTGTACGACAGGAAAAAAGCTTGCTGTGGCTTCTGTGGGGCCCTGCGTGCTGCAGCCAACGCAGAAAAGAACGAAGCGTGAGTTTCTCCAAGAAAACCACATGCCCTCTGTCGCGGGCTGCCAGGCATACAGGGAGAAGCCCCTTGCCCATTACCTTCGTCACTTCTGCTCATCTTCTTTCAGAAGCCAAATTCCCCATCTGGTTTTCCTGTTCCCGGTCCAGCAAGCGGTGCCTCCGCTGCCGCAGGTGCCGGCAGGGTCCCTGCCCGCAGCCGCGCCGATGCCAGGAGGCTCACGCCTGGCTCACCACACTGCCAAGGACCCTGGCCACGAACACCTAAGAACAAAGTGGCTGTCCTCTTCCAGGGGACGGCAGGAAAGGTTTGGGCACAACACAGTCCTGCTGCTGGTTTGCCAAGAATCAAATCAAGGTTAATTCTCCACAAATCTGCAACCCTCCTCTCTTCTTCCTCCACCTCCATCTCTCAAGTGACAGTGCTTTCGAAGGTGATCTACTGTATATAAAGACATAGGAATGCATTTACCAAAACGAGTATATTCTTGTACAGCGGAAACTCAATTTTCTCTACAAAGCTATCGTTGCATGTGTCATCAGAGCAGAAGTGATGGAGAGCTGTAAAAATGGGCCCACTTTAACAGAGCGTGTCCGTAAGGACAGGGGCACCCACCCTTCAAAAAAAACCTGAGAGCCCCTCCTGACGTCGGGCCTAATTAAGTTACATGTACTCTTGTAAGGCAATTTGTTACGAAGCTACTGCTTAAACACTCGCTGAAAACCGAGCCAAGTTAAGAATATCTGGAGCTGCATTTCGGCAGCTGACCAGACACGTGCCGTGTCGGGAAGCATGAGGCTCTGCAGATGTCCCTGTCCCACGGCACATCCCCACCACGGCTCGCCTAGGAGCCTGAGCATCTTCAAAAAGGCAACGTTCAGACAAAACATATGCGTGGCAAGTTGGGGGGGGACACGACACCAGATTCTCTGCCGCCTCCTTGTCTTCCTTAAAAAAGAAAGGTCTGTCTGCCAGCTGCGTGCTGGATTCGCCTGCCTCCCCCAGGCTGAGGAGCCCAATCTGACAACATGACACTCGGTAGCAAAATTTGGAGAACGGAAGGATCAAAGTCAGGCTTACTGACCCCAGGGGGGAAAAAGAGAAGCCGCAAGTGAAAGGTAGTCTCTGGCTGAAGAGCAGCCCGAAGCCAGTCTGCAGATAGATCAGAGTAACACATGAAGGGATCCGTAGAGCCAAGCCTTGGAGTGCAAATCATCAGGATACAGGTAGGAACGGTACAACCGGAGTGGAACTATTTATACCTGGTCCCCCAGGTCTGCACCAGGCTGACGTGGCTGGCACCTGGCAGACCGCACACGTGCTCTCATCAGGGTCACAGCAGGCAAAGGAGACATTTTTGGTCCTCTCAGTAACACTGCACCAAGCACCACGCCACCTGTGAGCGACGGCCTCGAGAGGTGAGCACAACCAGCTTCTGCCTCCGTGGTCCGAGGAATAAACCTTCTCACAAGCCGGGATGCCGAGCCTGGGTTGCACGGTGGTACCCAGCCTGGCACGCAGCCACGCCGAGCCCGCTCCCACCCACGCTGGGAAGCAGATGCTCGCCGGGACACCGGCAGAGGGCTCGGCCCTCAGAGGCCTCAAGAGCAGGACAGGAGTGTTGGGCTGTAACAGTCTTGGTGCTTCGAGCTCTTGGCTCCGTCCTTTACTGCACGTACCCGTGCAGTGAATTAGGGTGCAGAAAATGGCTCGACCAGGCCTACACCTGCAAACGGCTTTTACCGCCCAGCCAAGCACAGTGGCGAGGGAGACGGAAAACACCAAGAGCTGCAGCTCCCACCCTCTACACGGTGAAGCCCTGCCACCTCCCCAGAGCTTCCCGCGGACCACGCAGCCTTACCAGCAAGCTCCTAACCGAAAACAGCCCTGCGGAGCCCGGCCGGCTCTCAGGACCACTGCCCAGCGCTCCCAGAAAACACCGTGCTTTGCGTACCACAAACTTCGAGCTGGAGGATACAGGACTCATTAGTTCAAGACAAGGGTGTAATAGGACAACTGAATTCACCAGTGGGCTCCTGGGCTGCCCGAGCGGCAGTACCGTGAGCTCCACAATCTGCAGGAGCAACGCTGGAATTTCAGGGCTTCGTTTGGCTGTTTACCTGCTTAACTGATTGGCATCAGCAGTTAAAGGCTCTGCATCGGAAAAGGGGTTTTACAGCCTGCACGCTCCGTGCTGGCTTTGGAGAGAGCATTTCTCATGGCTGGGTACATCCCATCTCCCCTCCGAGCTCTGTTTACCCACGATAGCAGCCCGCTGCCCCGGCTGTGCAAACACCGGCCCTGGGAGCCACCGGCACCCGCGCAGTATCGTGGCAACGTGGCTGAAGCCAGCTTTGCAAACTCACAAAGTGTGCAAATTAATTTCATTATCCGCTCTTGCACATCATGAGGAGGGAAAACAAATAACCTGCCTGAAAGTACATTCTAGTAATTATTAACACGGCATAAGTTAACCCCAGGGGAGTGGGAGGAAAGACTGGCCAGAGAGGAGAGCCTGGCGCTCGCCTGTTCGCTAGAGCATACAGCACGTCAGGACTTTTCAAACATAAAATCCAGCCTTATGCTGCATTTTGTTCCCCATTTAGCCCAAGGATTCTTCAGTTGCTTGGCTGAACCTACACATTCTCCCAAACATCTACCAAGTAAAACCGACCATTCAAATATTTCACCAGCAAAGCTCTTCGCTTCCATTTGCTTTTGCCTCGACGTCTCTCTTGCCCCCACAAACGCTCTGCAGGCACCCACCCCTTTGGCAGAGCCGTCAGGGTTGTACACGAAACCTTCTTTGGCGATGACTAAAGCCCAGGTATGCACTGAGCATTCTGGTTGCTGTTTTACTTTAGATTAAAAACATCCTTCAGCTTAGCAGCAATGCCGGTCTGTACCAGTAATCCCCCTCTCCCCCACGCACAGGAGAGCAAAATCTGAGATTTAGTGCCCTGCAGCACACAATAATTTAATCCAGCGCTGTAAATCTGGATTACATGAACCCTTCCCCATACCGAAAGGCACAAAACCCACGTCATAGCAAAATATTTGTTTATGGAGCTGGAATTTTTTGCTCGTGGAATTCCTGCAATTACCTTAATTCTTAGAAATCCTCGTAGCTCCTTTGTCACCCATGACAAAATGGCTACAGATGATAACAAACCCACTGCGGCCGTACCACAACAGAAAGTACCCCCGAACACTGCACCACGCACAGCTCCTTTGCCAGGAGCCAAGGAGATCCTTCCCTGCCTGCTCCAGCTGCCTCCCTGCAACAGCGCACTTGGAACATACCCTCCGAGGCGCCCAGTTTGGGGGCATTTAGCTTCATCGTGGAAAACTGCGGGGATCTCAGCTTGGAGGAGAGCATAGCAGACCACTACAAACCTAAAGCAGGGCTGTGGCAGAGCTCCAGCAAATCTTAAAGCATTATTAGTAAGCCATTAAGAGGCGCTGTCAAGACAGATAGGCTTTAAGATTACTTTACAAGGCAGTTGTCAGGGATTTTAGGATGCACTGGTTGCTCTAGCAGCTCAATTTTCACTTTAAAAAGACTGTTGTGTGAGCATTGTTTTATAAGGGACCTCACAGCAATAAGCCGAGATGTTTTTCAAAGAAGCTAACGTAGCCACGTTTATAAAACCCTGCCTGGCACCAGCACAAAGTGCCTGCACGCACGCACGCCCTGCCACTGCCCGGGTTCGAACCAAATTAGTCAGAGCCCGGTTTGGACGCGGTTCCTGCACAAACCTGCTCCTACAGGAGCGTTCAGCTCCCTGCAGACGCAGCCCCGGGACGGCGCAGCCTGACCCGGGGAGCACAGATACACGCCGCAGCCGTAAGCCTGAGAGGGGCTCTTCTGCCCCGTGCCCCGGTGCAGCCTCCCTCCCTGCCGGGCTGCCCGGTGCTGCCGGAGAGGCTGCTCACCAAAGCACGTCAGTCAGTCCGTACGCTCCGGCCCTCCCTTCTCTTGTATTATTTTTGGAAGGAAAGAGCAGGCTGCGTATCTACAATACTTGAAATGAACTCCCCAGTGGTTCCAAAAGCTTTTTACTCGCCATGTTTTTGAGAATATCAATATAAATAGATCCACACAGAAATTCTTTCATGTTCTTCTAATGGCTAAGGGGCTTGGTGTGCTGCTCTGCAAGTCAGATTACCCTGAACAGCTCAGGAGCGCAGTGACCTTCAAGGGCTTCCCCAGCCTTCCTTCTCCTCCCACCCCACCAGAGACCACTAAGGGGCGAGGAGACGCAGCAGCTCAACATGGGACCCATGTGCTCCATTCCTATGGGACCTATATGCTCCACTCATATCACACCACCGTATCTCACCACCCGTCTATATAGGCAGAGGTCTCCACTGACAGAATCCGAAGGTATTTTCATGTCTCCCGCTGTTTCCAAGCTGTTCCTGCACGGCCCATACACTGTCACAACCTGTTTTCACTAAGTGAAATAGAAGTGCAAGGATTTGAAGTCAAGTCATCCATTCTTTGGCATTAGCTTTCTGGGTTTGTGTTTTATTTTCCCCTTTCTCCCTCTCCCCTCCTGAAGACCTCCCAAAGCAGATTTCCCATTACTGCTCTGCACATCCCTACCCCACTGGACCTGTAAGTGCCCACATGGTTTTATGAGAACAGCTCTAACCAGCATGTTTAATCCAGCTTGCTTTTTCTTTTTTTTGCCCTTTTTTTCCTTTTTAAATCGGCAGAACAGCTTTCCATAGCCCAAGTCAATGTGGAATCAAAGATCATCCACAGTACCGTTTCCACTCTCTCCCATTTTAAAGGCACGCTAAACACTTCAGAGAGCGCAGAGAGCAAGACCCTTACACCACGAAGATGGCAATTTTCTGACTTTCTACTGTTAGACAGCACCTGTTTCTAGTTCTGACGGGCCATAATATAGTCAGCGCGTGCGCAGGGAACACTGCAGGTCCGGAGCTGGAAGCAGGCTCTCCGATCTCCCAGCCCACTTGCCACAGTCACGCTGGATGGCCCGGAGTCGCTGGATCGGGGCACTTCACCCGCCTGGTTTTCTCTCCCATCCTTATTCTTCTGCATCTTTAGCACGCGCTTAAGCTGAGTTTTGTCCTCATTTTAGTGCAAGTTAAACACGCTGCTGCTGCCATCAGCCTAAGGGTGTGAGTCACAACCAAGCCTGCATACGAAGCAATTTATGTAAAATTCAAGGGAAAATGTTAACACCTCAGTACTGTATGGGTAAAGCCTCTCTCTACCTCAATCGCACCGAATTGCTGCGCTGCAGCAGGTAATCAGCTGGGGTAGGTGTGCCCTGAGCCATCGGAGACCCAACTGCCGGAGCTGGGAAATGTCTCCGGGCCTGCCCATTCCCAGCAGCTCCCACAGCCTGGCCTGCAGCACATGGGGGAGCTTCATGGACTGGTGCTCCCCCCCCCAAACCCACCTTCGATGCAACGACAGCAAGGGAAGCACTTGCACAGAGTCCAGGAGACGAACGGCGACTCTAAGGGTGATTACCCCACGACATGCTCTGAAACGCAGGTCCTTCCCAAGCGGTCAGGGCAGGCTCAGGTTCGGAAGGACAGCTGAACACAGCTCCTGTGTAGAAATTATACCTGGCAATGTTTTATAAACAGTGGTATTATTTATTTGTTTTCTTAAACCCTAAAACTCTTCGCTACTCGGAAATCTTCTGGTTCTGAGTTCCATAGGCTTTAAATTTTTTTCCTGGTGCTTAATTCTCCCATACTATTAAAGAAACAAATAAAAGAAGTGTTATCATGCTTTCTCTACTACTCACCTCTGATGGCTACCCTGTAAATTTATGTCCATTAAGAAGCCTTAAAAAGTTTTTTTAAAAAAAATAATAATCTTACTGCAGAGTTAAGCATGCTGATCACGGTGAGTGAGCCATTACACAAGAGCACAGGCCGCAAACAGTATCACGACACCTAGTAAAAGTCAGACCCACACTATTTACTTATTCATTTGAGATGAGGACACGACCCAAGCCATCTCTCATTCATCTCCTTTACCCTGCACACGCCTCTCCAGCCTCACGCCCCCTGCTCGGCGCTTCTACCGCAGTCCCTGCCCCGGGATCTCACTGGGATACTCGGTTCCTACAGCGACGCTGCAAGTTTTCAATTCCCTTTTCAGCCTAGTGACTTCCTATCCTATATTCTTAACAATTATCTGCTTTCCAGTGAAATAGTGGTTTAGACTGTTTTTCATGAAATATCGCTACGGTTTCTTCCTGCTTTCCATCGGCCATTCCAATGTAACTGCTCACTACCTAGTACATCAAGGAATTTATCCGGCTGTGAAACATTTTGCAATTTTTTGTGTCCAGTTCTGCTGCCAGCCCAGTTTCCCTCCGACGTGCCTGCACGCCATGGCGCAGCCGGCAGCAGCGAGGGGCGGCCGCCAGTGTCGCAGCCAGAACAGAAAGTCACTGCTAGGGTCCAGCAGCAGTTCCCTAAACCGCGTCCTGCATCAAGAGCCATCCGGGTGACCGAAACCGCCGTTACCGCTGCCTGCCTCTGACCGACTCAGCTCCCGGCCACAGTGGGCACTCACGGCTCCGCTTGCCGAGCACGGCTGTTGTCAGAACTGCCGGCTGAAGCCGCCTTTGCTGCCCCTACCACTTGCCATCTCATTCCATCAAGTGCGATTATTTTCGGGGCCATGCCCCGAGCTGAATCGCAGAGCCTGCCTGGGTTGAAAATCCCTTTGCAATGGAGTTCCTCTGAACTGTGTCAGCTCCTGGACTTGTTTTTCTCGATGGCTGGAGAGGCAGGATGGTAACGGCACGTGCCAGCACCACCCCGACAGAGCTCCGAGACCCTCGCATAGTCCCAGGCTTAGTGCATGGACACCATCAAGGTACTGATGCTCACAAGAGCTGCAGCTCAGAAAGGTAGCTCAGTGTGGTGGAACTGGAGGGCCAGGTCTTCAACCCACGCTGCCCAGCTAATTTGTCACTTGACAGAGGTCAAACAAGCCTTCACAGAAAACAGCACGGGTGACAAGACCCCTTAAGGCCAGACATCAGCTACAACGGGCTTAAATGCCACTGGCTGACAAACCCGTCCAGTGGTCCTCCACCGCTGGCCGCTGCACTGTACCAGGAGCCACCAGAGATGGACCTCTGGAGCCTCCTGTCCCAGCCACGGGGCCTGCTGCGTTTCAGACCTTTCCCAAGGCCATCCCAGGCAGCAGAGCTGCCTCCCGGCACGTCGGATCACACGGTCCAGCTATTCCAGGACTGCATCGCTCAGTGGCTGCCTCCCGGTGCTGACGGGGACGGGCCCGATTCATTTCAGCCTCTATAAACCCTTTCACCTTAGAGCCTCATGACTGAGATTGAGAGAGATTAAAAACGGCTTTTACAACACAAAGCATAAATTGTTTACTTCAGGTACCAACCAGAGGGTGTAAGGACAAACTGTGCATTTCCCGACCACGGTATTTTTTTGCAAGCAATGGTACGTCTCAGCTGCCGCCGGCACCCCTCGCTTCACCTCCCGGCCCTCTCCAGCAGATGCGCTGGGCCCTACCAGGTCGTTCCCATAACCTCCGCACTTTTCTGGGCCTAGAGATTCACTAATGCCACCGGCTCCCAGGTCTTTGCAGCCAGATTATCCGTGGTGCAGAGGCGAGCCGGGTGCTGTTAGCCGGGGCGCTGCACCAGTGCGGCCGTGCTGCTCCAGAGCAAAAACAGGAGAGCTGTTTCCATGTAGTGCCCAGCCTCAACTAATACATCCCACAGGACCGGAGCTGCCGCGCGCGGTGCCCACGCGCCCGCCCTGCGCCGCCGGAGCCGGCAGCACGGCCGACGGGCACGCCGGCAGCTCCCGTGGCACAGGGACATTGCATGAGACACAAGTGCCACGCTGCAGCGCTGGGTGCCACGCTGTGCCGGGACGCACCGCGGCTGCGCAGGATCCGACCCCGATACGAGGGGCAGTGCTTTGCCACCGCTCTGAGCCCAGCAGGACTCCTAGGCTGCGTCAATGCCATGCAGCCAGCACATCCCACGATATTGGGATAAACGGGATATTTTGGTATTGGAATCACAGCAAAACATGGCTATGGTGGCCCTCTGTTAGTGTGAATGACAGCGAATTAAATGAATCTGGTATCCTCCTCCAGATCACAGGCTTCACCTTTGGACGACCAAACCGATTCTGCCTGGCTAGAGCCATGAAGAAGACACTCTCCCATTAGCCGTTTTTCCCTGTTTCTGCAAGGATTTATGTGAGTCTCTGTTCCCCACTTTGTGATGGATTAATTTACTCTGGCATTAGATCAAAAGGTGTTATCAAAGGAACAAATGGAGAACCATACACTGCTTTCATAAAAGATACAGATACTTCCCACCGCATCAGAGCTTTGTTCCAGGCTCTCGATGATGACACTTTGCAAAGGTTGCTATAAATTCTGGGATTTTATGCTTACTTCGTGCACAGCCTCTCCTCACAGCTCCTCTGGTACAAGCTTCCGCAAATCCCTCTAAGGTGCAATGTTACCCTGCTACAGCAATGGAGGAACACCAGCCAAAACGCTCTCTCAGGGCCTGGCTATCGTCGAGCGGCAACGATTTGTTAAACGGGCAGGTTTGTGAGCCGGCTTGGGGCGATGAGAGCACGACGACACTCAGAAAATGACAGGGAGCACACATGCAGATGCTGAAGGATCCTGACCTTTCTGCTTCTCCCTGAGCCACCTCACTCTGGACCTTGGGAAGATTCCCTCTCCCCACCCCTCGCCACATCCTCCTCCAGGCTTTCCCCTGCTCGGGCTCAATTTCTGTTGGTTACAGAACGGGAAAGTTAATGTTTCAGCCTGCTGGACTTGCGCAGGTCGGTCCAAAGAACCACTTATTTTCTTACATTTTACATTAGACAACTCTATTACCAGAAGTGCATTTAAAAGCCATTCTTAACTTCAGGCTGGGACAAAACGGCGCCGTTATCACTCCATCAAACAAAACATCTGTCGTGTAGTTGTTAAGGTGTTTGTGACTGTCAGTAACAAGGGACGACATGCGTGGACTAAAAGAATACATGAAAGGTTGCAAAAATACGCTGCTGCAGGTTAACGCTTACCTGCAGCCCTTCGGAAGATGAGCGGTATCGTGCATGAAGACACCGGCACTGTGCAGTGCTGGGGTGGAGAGCTGGGCTTGTCTCAGGGGAGCGCCTTTTGCTCGCCCCATCAGCCGGCACCGCGCTGTCCCTCTGCTCCAGCGCTCCCCACGGATGTAGGAGGCAAGGACCAACCGCTATTTGTAGCGTTCTTTACTTCAAAAGGGATGGGGGGAAAAACAGCTGCGGACATCACACAGAGCTGGTCTCCATCTACCATGATTTTTGCAGATGCTCTGCTCTTGCTAAGATGTGAACTGGGAATTTTTTTCTTGCTTTTTAAAAAACCGATTCGGGAACACATTTATTTTAGCACTGAAATGTGCAGGACGGTCTGGCTGTGCAGAGGGAACAACTCAGCACTTTGAGGGAGTGGTACACGCAGCACACAGACACCGAGCAAATCGCATTGATTAGGATGGGGCTTTGCATACTAATTTACATTATAACTGTTCCACCCCCATTGTATCAGGGCCCGTGAATGGAGGCATTGTCTCAGGGCAGAGCATTCTTCATACCAAGCCCCTGCAAATGGGAGCCCTGGTGCTACGTAATAACAAAAACAAAATCTCAGCAGAAGTCCATTAGCATCCAAAGGGCAGGAGCTTGAATGCATCAGAAGAACTCTTTGAAAAGTAAGAGTGAAACGAATGTAATAAAATGCTACTATTAAGTGATACTCATTGTCCAAATTAAACCATCAGAAGCAAAGACCTTGACTCTCAAAACGTATTCAGCGCAGCACATGCTGCAGAGCCCGGGAACAAGGCTGTTAAGAATTTTAAGCCCTGGACTTGTCCCAAGTATGGATTACTTGATTTCTTCGTGAGCGCTTGACCACATGGAACTATATTCGGATGCCCAGAATAAAAGCTCAAATCTTCAGGAGGGCGTGCCTGGCTACGCACCCCCCCGCACGCAAATCCCCACTTGCACCCACACCACAGCAGATGCACGCCAGTAGGGCGGGGGGAACTGCGGGAGCTATCGGATGCCCCGACACGGGAGCAGGTTTAAGACGACGACAGAAGAGAGCCCAGCGCTCTTCAAAGAAGCTGGGCTGAAAGCAAGACGGAAGACTTTTCTAGAAACGGTGAAACAAGTGCAACATTTCCCTCTTTCTGCAGATGTCGGGAACGTGACTGGCACAGCAGCACTGATGAGGGCAGACCTTTCCCTTCAGAGAACGCCTGTGCTCCTCCAAAGCAGGGGAGAAACCACAGATTTCTCCACTGCAGCAGAACATGCAATGCCATTTTGGAGTTAGGCGTTGCTTTGCCGGTTCGTTTATTCAAGGCGCAATTCCTAAACCTCCTATATACTAAGATAAACCCTCGGCTATTTGTTGCTTCTTCGGTTTTCCTATGGCCACCGCAGATCAACAGCCTCCGGGAGCGTCCGTGCCGCGGCCCTGAACTCTGCCAGCCAGATGAGCGAGGAGCCGACCCTGGAAGCTGCTCCCGCAGCTCTGCCGCAGCCAGTCTCCCCGGGGGTCCTGCGCTCTGAAGCAGCTGAACCAAACCAAAGGGACAGGCCAGCGCTTCCCCTCAGGCCCCTCGCTCCCTAAACCAGCCCACAAAACTCACCTCCGGGGTTTCAAAACCCATTCGGCTCCACGTCTGCAACCTACCACCCAGCTGCCGCCTCCTTTTCCCAGAGGAGCCAGCAGTTAATTCACATGCTACGTGTTCCTGGGGCTCTTCCCCATCCGCCTCCCGGATTCTCGCTGCTTCAATCCTCTGTTGACCCCTTAGCTCATCCCTGAGCCCGGGACAGCTTTGGGGACAAAGGACAACACGCTTCCACGTACCTGCACAGGCGACACTAAGAGGAGCAGCAGGCAGGTCAGCTACTCGCACTACAACAACGTCTCAATGCACCATTAAAAAAAAAAAA
>VZTL01049802.1:0-30837 GCA_013400535.1 Scopus umbretta | reverse complement strand
AAAAAAAAAAAAAAGAGCTCTTTTCTAATTTTACTGAGCCTTCAAGCTCTTGCCTTCGGTGGCAGCCCACGGCTGGCAGGCAGCCCCGGCTGTGCCTGTCCAGGGCTGGAAGAGCAGCTTAGCTGGAGAGCACGGATGCTCTGCCTGTCCTCCCAGCAAGCTGGTTGCCGTGTCGTCCCAAGGTCTCTCAAGCACTTTGTTAGCAGGGGCTTATTGTGCGAGGAAACAAGAACATCAAAGTAGCAAACTCCAAGCGACTAACTCGACCAAACCCGCCAACTTTCCTTCTGGTTTAGGGCATTTTTTCCTCTGGAGAGCTAAGATGGGCTCCAGCTCCTGCAGCTCACACCAAGTCCAGGTCTAGAGAGCGTTTTCCTGCGGTGTACCACACGCGCTCCGCCATTCCTACATCACAACGAAGTAAAGGGCTCACCTCTACGTCCTACAGCATTATGGGAGCCATGGGTCACAAACAGATACGTATCCGAGCTGCTCAGTATGGGCAGCCCCTGGGAAGCCACTTGCTCTGCCAGAAGCCGAGAGGCATGCAGGAGCCGGGCACTCTCAAACGGTGCCGTGCTGCTCCAGGGAGAGGGCGAAGCACAAGCATCTTGTTTAAAAGGCCTCCCGATCCTCCTGCTGCTTTTGTGCACGTTAGCCTGCCCCCAGGACAGCAGAATGAAAGGCACCCAAACATCACTTGCAAATTTTTGATGTCGTTCTTGCAAAAGGAGAGCCTAGCAAAAAAAATCCACTTGAAATGAACCCTAGAGAATTAGAAAGTTGGGAAAGTGTGAAAATTTTATATAGATAGTGCAATTTAGTAGTCAAGGCCTCCTGGAAATACGTTTGCATTAGAAAATTGCTACCTCACCGCAGCGTTTCCCCTACCACGCTCCAGCACAGAATATTTCACTCGGTTTCTTTTCTGTATCACTTCATGAACCCTACATGTGGACATTTCAAAACAATGCCGCCCCGGTGCCCCGACACACAGGATCTGCATATCAATGTCCCCCTGGCCCCCTCAACTCTGCAGAGAAAGGCCATAATCTGGGTTTTGTTCCTGGCCTCCTGGCCCCATGGAGCGGGAACCGGGTTATCAACCTCTATTCACCCTCCCCAAGCCCTGGGAACAACTTTGGAGCCCAGGACAGGAAAGCTGGGGGAGGAGGAGGAGGAGCAGGGAAGGGGCCCGAAGACAGTTCAGGAGCCAGGCTCGGTGGAAGGATGATGCGCTGCATCAACCTATTTGCTCTCCTCCTTCATCAGAAACCTCTGAGGGGAGCGTTATGGACCCAGCACGTGGGAATCCACGCAGCGAGACCGCAACCACCCCCAGCTGATTCATCCAAAACAAGCCACTTCTTGAAAGAAAAGGCCATGCCAGAAATCACAGGACCAGCTGCGTTCAGGCAGGAGGGGGAATGTTCAGTGGTGCTGTGCACGGACCAGCTCGCGCAGGCAACGGAGGACACCGTGCAGGGAAGGTCCCCGCGCTGCCCCGGGCACGCACACGCTCCAGACCCACGCCGGGGAGCGTTTCACCGCCGGCAGCAGCGCCCTGCGGCGGGCGAGCGGCCACCGGCCTGGGCACGAGTCAAGGGGTGCCGGCGCGCAGCCGTACGGCAAATGCAACAGACCCCGGTTCACCCCGCAAAAGGACAAACGTGTTTCGGATGATTCAAGTGCCTTTGCGCACTCCTGACCCAAGTGTTTCTCCCACAGTCAGTAATTAACACGATTTATATTTTATGCTAAAATTAGTTACCCAGGGACGTGCTTCCCATGGTGGCGCCGGCACACCCGTTCCATCAGCCAAATCCTTGTTTCAGTGGGGGACAGGAGCTGTAAACGAGGTTTTACTTCTGTAGACCAAGACCTCTCCTCCCACTGACCCGGTCCAACCTCCGCCTGCACCCGGAGACAGCCCCCAACCCAGAGGAAGGGAATGAGCAAAAACCATCTTTTCAGCCCCGGTCCTTGCAAAACCGCACGCTGCACTGCTGCTCACACACAGCTGTTTGCCATGCGTGGCTATTTTTGCACAGCCTGTAGAACAAAAATATAGGTAGCTATGTTAGGTGAACGTTTGCGCTGTTTCCCGGTGTGATGACAGCCAAATTAGGTCAAGCCTTAGCCAGTATCCTTTACAAAAAGGGAAAGAAAAAAAATGATCAGTGGGAGAACAGTGAGCTCCCAGGGAAGAAAATGTGTGTTATCATTTAAGATATTTACTTATGTGCACTAGATGACTGGGGAGAAAAGTACACATACATATCCACACCTTTTCAAAGTTGAAGTTTGTTTGTTGTTTTTTTTTTTAAAGGACACCAAAGTACCTTGGACTGGAAAGAAGATATTTAATACACGTTCCATGCACCAACTTAAACCGAAAGGAGTTTTCACCTATAACGCTCTTAAACTGCAATCCGGTAGCCTGTTCTTGGTGCAGGCTGTGGGCAACTTTATTGTATTTCATGGCTTCTCCGCCATGAATAACAGCTATTCTTCTGCTGCACTGAAAGCAGAGCCCGGCAGGTAACAGGATCCCAGCCCTGCCACTAAAGGCAACTCGATACCGCTGTCTAGAAGGGAAAAGGAAGGTAAATTACTTCGATTTCTGTTAGAGAGGACAGACTCCCACCAGAGATAGGTCTTCCTGTTGGAGCACGTCGCACCTCGCAAGCTGGACGCCCGAAACAGAAAACATGGAAATCGAGGTAGCGGGTGGCCGTCTCCTCTCAGGCGGGATTTCTGTTCCGCCGAGAGGCAGGCAACGCCGGAAGGCGGCAAGACGTACGGTCTTGTGCGTCCCAGGCACCCTGATGGTCGCGGGACGGTTCCCAGTTTACCGTGAGCGGCTGACCACTGACCGGGAGATTGGGCAACCCTTCGGCTGCAAACAACCACGCTCGGGCCGCGGTCCGTGGTTTTGCTCTGTGCGCTCAGCAAGTTTTACCGAGCGACCGGACAGACATTAGAGGTCTAAGAGACAGCGGCCCTGCCCCCCGATTGCCACCTTCTGCCTCCCAAGGCGGCAGGCAGAGGAAACCCTGAGTGCACTGACACTGCACGGGCTCACGGAAATTAGGAACCCGGTAATTTTAAACGCTTTCTCAGTGAAAAATGTTCTCAGGCTTAGTTAAACATGCCAGATAAAGCCTCTGTTCCTGTAAAACCTGATGCACGATTATCAGTCAAGGGCAACGTATTTACCCTAAAATTGGGTAATATTGTTTTATGGTTCTTAATAGTTCAAACCAACAATGCACTGCTCTGAACAGACGCTGCCGAGCAGTTTCTCAGCCTTTCATCAGGACTGCGTAGGCGTTGAATTCTGGAGCTAATCACCTTAGCAACGGCTCTAAACATATGTGCAGTGACATCAGCTGATTTCTGAAAGCTGTAAATAGAGGATAATAGCACGAAAAAATTCTGGATTGAAGCCAAGACCTAAAAAACATACTATTAAAACACCGCCTGTAATTCAATGTATGCAAACTTGTTTGCATCCCCGCTCCCCAAAACCTGTGTAATTACACACCTACCAGCACAACTGGTGTTTGTCCCACTGCAGGCTACTCTCAGTGTCAGAAATTTCCCAGAAACGACAATTTAATAGAAATCCTTCTTCAAATTTAATTTTAAAAAGCCTGGAGAAAAATCTGCAGATAACCCCCCCCAGCATGAAGTAACGCTAAAGGAGACCTGCTCCAGCCTACAACCCTGTGTTTAAAGCCAATGAGTAATAACCTCAACTTAGGAGAATTATTTGTAAATAAGAAAATAAACAATGTGCTCATGGGCTTTATCACTGACTCATGCAGGAACTGTGAACAGGAGCCGAGGCAAACTCTGCTTCAAGGACGTGCTGCCAGGCCTGTGTCTTTGGTAAAGAAGAGTTAAAACAGCATCAGGCACGAAGACGCAGGAGGAACCCATTTCTGGAAGGCCGTGCTGGCGAGCAGACAGCGGGAAAGGGGCATATTCGGAATTACCTCATGTTTGGTACCTCATTAAGATCTTAAACTGTCCGTTTAGGGAGTCCCTCAATCAGCCATCAGCATAAGACACGAGGACAATATACTTTTTGTTTTCCTCGTTTCGTTGTGACCCATATTCCTGAGGTCTGTTGTGCAGGATGTGACCCGGCCGGCTAAAGAAACCTTTGCGGTGCCTCCACGTTAAGCTGGCACGCTGGGAGGGAGAGAGAGGAGAGGGGAGAGACGGGCTTAATAGGATTTTCAAATGTCAAAAAATATCTTTAGCAGGCCCATTTACGCAGAGTCTTAGCACTCGCTGAACTTGAAAGCAAAATTTGCTGTGCAAAGAACACAGCTTGCATGCTAAGCGGACCTGAGGAACGCTGCTCCTGCAGCACAAAGCCAGCCGGCTCCTTCACCCTCGCCTCCGGACGATTAAGAGAAGAGAAACGCAGAGTGTCTTCTACATCTGGGCAAGGAAGGTGCTGAGGGGGCTTGGGGTGCCGGGGGGGGCTCGGCGTCGGCGCTCACCACGTGCTGCCCGTCTGCCGCGCAGCCGGCGAGGTCCCTCGGGTGCAGCACGGGCAGTGCTTCCAGCCAGCTCCCCGGATACCGGCCTGCGAGACGCCCTGCCCGCGGCACGCTCGCCAGCAAAGGGACCGGCAAATCAAGCTCGTCTTATTTGTGAAGCGCCTTGCATTAAAAATAAAAAATAATAAGGCTAGGGAAACGGAAAATGCAAACTTGACAGCTGCATCAGAAGAAGGATGCAGCACAGAGCCAGAAGCAAGAAATTCCCCCTCCTTTCTTCTGTATAGGGTTGGGTTTTTTTTCCCCTGTCAATTAGAGTTGCAAGGAAATTCAGTGAATTGAGATCAGCAGTGTTAATTGTTATTGCATTTGAATTTAATTAGCATTATTTTTTAACTACAGGTAATTTACAGTGCCTCACCTAAATGTGGAAGTCAGGTAGTGCTTCTGTTCACTAGAAAACCACCACGCCAAAGATAATCCTGCTATTTGCTTTATGCCTTTAATTTCTGTAATCCATGGTTACCGGTTTCAGCGAGACTGCCATGGTTACTCCCCTGCTCCTTTTATCAAAAGCTCCTGTGTGCGTCTCGCTGGAGCGGCAGCACTGCCGAGGTGCTAAGAATAGCAGAGCCCCTTTCCCGAGCGCGCGGTAAGGCGAGATGCAGGGGAAGGATGAAGTTTCCGAGACCCGCAGTGGGAGAAGGGGACCGTGCGGGCGGGGGTCAGCCAGCGCGGGGCTCGGCTGGTGGACGATCCCACGCAAGTTGGTGCAGCCGCATCTCCTGCTTTCTGCCTGTCTCCTGCTTGCAGACCTCTAGGATGCCTGTTGGGCATCTCTGTCCTCTATGGCATTCATTTGGAAGTCCCTCTCCATAGCTTGTATCACAGTTTGCGTATCTCGGCGCTTTTGGAGTCAAATCTTCAGAGAGAGACCCTAACATTCTGGATCGCTCTTTCAGCACGAGAACCGCCGTCCCCCAGGTACAGCCAGCACGCCTGCGGGGCCGGGCTCCTGTCTGGCCACGAAGTGACCCGTCACCATCACCCAAGAAAATGACCAATGCAAACAGCCACGCGGTTATCAGAGGCACGCGGAACAGTACCTCGCAGGGGCTGAGCCCGTTTCCCATACAAGCATCACGTCTCTGATCAGCCAGCTCTCCAAACCGGAGCTGGCCAAAATGCTTCTGCTAAGCTGTACATCTGCAAGAGGTAAAGGAGACGCTGCTGAGCCAGGGAAGGTAAGGCAGAGTCCTCGGGATGGGAAGAAGCAAACCCGGCATTGCTGAATCGCTGGTCCTGGGACCCAGGGCCTCGCAGCAGCGATGCACTGGACGGACGGCTGCCTTAGCAGGGCCCGACCGACCGCAGAGCTGCCAGGCAGTCAGATCACCCTGCAGCCCGACCGTCTGGCAGGACCAACAGACAGTTTAAAACATTTTACGCATTACTGCCCTATAAAAGCTTTCCTATGCCCAGAGCATTTGCAAATCTAAGTCGGTAGCACCTCAAACCTTTGCAGGGATATACACGCTCAGCAGCTGGAGGCAACAAGCATCACCTCATCATCTGAAGACTTTTGCCTGATAACCACGAGGTCTTGTCAGAAGCATGTGCAATGCTGAGACGCTGATACAGCTCAGCACCCCTGGAAAACACCTTCCTTCCGTACAGCCCATCCTGCCTCCCGCTAGGTCCCACGGCAGGGCAGCTTGTGGGTGCTGCACTCGCTCTTACGGTATGGGTAGGAGGTGGACAAGAGACTGGCTGTCTCACTTCAAGAAGGGCACAAAAAGGCTGGTGCCAGCATCCTCGCAGGCCCTGCAGCCCATGGCTTCGCGCCGGAGGAGCCCAGGACCCCCCCTGGGAAACACAAGGCACCTCGCCTCCGAGCAGGAGCTGCGGCTGCTGCCTGCCCCGGGCAGCCCGCTCCCCTGCAGCGGCACAGCTGCCTGCCCAACTCGGTGACGCACACCCGGACTCTTCCGGAAAGAGTCCTATGGTTTAACTGTAGGGCAAACTTGACGTTCAAGGATAGCCTAGAAACATCAGAAAACTGTACAAAAACCACAAACATTTGCCCTCGTTTCGGGGACCTATGCCTTTAAAAGCAGCAGCTCAAACACCCTATGGAAACTGGTGCACATGTGCCTGGAGATAAACAGCATGATGGGACAGGTAAGCTAGTTACTCATGATTTATCACACCATCTCCCCATGTAATTGCACAGCTAAATGGTCAATCATTTTAATCCACCATAAGCAGCCTATGCTTTCTTATGTAGCTCTGCAACACTGCTCACTTCCTGATTTGGAAATAATAATTCTTTTAAGTCTTGCTCTAGAAGGTGTGAAAACCACCGTTTTCACAGTAACCCTGCACAGATTTTGAGACTTGTAAGATGCACACATAGGACAGATGTCTCCTGGAAGAGGGTACCAAACATCTACTTCATACTCAGTGTTGAGCAAAGCAGAGGATTTTCTGTGAGGGATCACAGAAGAAATTTTACACCCAGATGCAAGCCCTTGGAGCCAGTGCCCTATAATGTCAAAACGTGTTTCTAATCTTACCCTGAATCACACCCTTAGCAAAATCTGTTCCTTATCTTCTTTCAACAAATTAAGCCATCTCCTACGATACCATTCCGGCATTTGATTTCTCCTATAAACAAGGCTGGTTGTACTTAAATTACCATGTCCAAGAGCGCGCCTGCCAGCGCAGCTCCTGGGAGCGCTGTCTGGCCGGTGGCTCTCCCCCCGGCCCAGCTGCCATCCCGCTGCACGACACCGAACACCCCTGTCTGTTGTGTTTCCCTACACCCGCTCCCGCAGCTGGATCAGCAGCCACCTCGGGCACGCTGGAAGCGAACACGACCCAGCCGAGCGCACCCTCCCACCGCACACTGCGCCTTCGGCCGCGCACCGTGCCCCACCGGGTGAAGTTGCATCATCCTCAGCACCCGCTCCTCCGCATCCTTCACCTTCGTGTCCCGCTGCCACCAGCCCGCTCGGGTCATGCACCACAGGTCCTTGCTCTGTGCTTTCCCAAAATCTCACTCATTTCTTCCGCCCTACCAGCTGACTGCTTGCTCTCCGGTTTGGTTTCTCCATTTACTCACCACTAACTTAACAGGATCGGGGCACCACGTTCTGCTCAATTTCTGGACAGTTTTTGATGCTTGCAGATTCTAGTGTAGCCGTTACACGATTTATTTTTAAATTCGTATTTTCAAAATCCTTGGAGACCCGCACAAACGAGCATAAAAAGCTGCAAGGGTCCACCAAAAAAGCGTCCCCATGTGCACAGAGACCCTCCTATCCCTCCTCATCCCCAGAGCCTGGAATAGTCAAAGCTTTTCCAGACAAGTATGTGGATAAGCAGAGGTTACAGAACTTATCTGAAGATTTAGGGGAAAGAAATCAGGTTTTGGGTTACATCAAGCTTTTTTCGCTGCTGAAAAACTCCAGCCGTTGAAAGTGAAAGCTCCTGCTCTGCGGGACCGAAGAGCTCATGCACGCCGTTCGCACGCCTTCCGCTCACGGAAACGGCCACAGCCGAGGGGATTTTTCTGACTTGCAACACCGGAGAACTTTACCCCCTGAAACTACTCGTGAACTTAGGCCAATGACCCCAAGTCAAGCTTAAAAATCATTCCAGATACCGAGCCAGATCAAAAGTCACTAGCTGGAACCGCCTGCCTTTGATACCCTAGACCCGTTACCGATATTGGAGGAGACCGTGGGGCTAAACTCCTCCTGCAAGATTTTTTTTTTTTTTTTTTTTTTTTTTAAGCTTGATACAAAATTTATTTTACCATATGTAAAATTCATTTGTGTAGTTGCACACCCTGGTAGGCTTGAATGGGGCGAAGGAGTATTTCAACTCCCAGTGCAATTTATTATTTAAAAGCAGTAAAATTACATTGCTGATAGGAGAGCCCAGGCTGAGAGCAGCGGTGATGTAATGGGTAATGCAGCTCCGCTCGCTGTATGAACCGCGCTGTACATTAGCGCGCTGGCGAGGGTGGTTGCTCCTATCAATTATTTATAGTCTTCTGGCGCGCAGCCTGGAGAGGGTCACATCGCTGAAAGCTAACTTTATCTTCATTGTTCCCAGCCTCCTGCCCAGCTGTCACTCTGCTCACTAATTTAATACACCCAGAGCAGTGTAAAAGGATGCAGGACTGTTGGTTGGGTTTGTCATTTATTCCCAAGCTGGAATAGGAAGGTGGGCTTTTACTGCGAGCTGGTGGAGTCTCAAGAATCTTCATTAAGGTGCTGACTTGGCTGTTTAAAATCTGCGTTTTGAGACTCGACCCGTCACTGGGATGACCAAAGCATGGAGCGTTTCAGGGCAAGCGCACGGCGTGCTGCGGGGAGGTGAAAGGTGGGACGCCAGCGGTGCGACGGGGTCCTCCGTGCCTGTTACCGTGCCACACGAAGGGCAGGCTGCGTTCCACCATTTCCTACCTATCACAGCAAGAGCTACTCAATAATGTATGTAAACACGAGGGGGGAAAGGAGAAAGTGCACTTCAGCTCTCCAGAAAAGAAAAAAAAAATTTAAATTAAAAAAAGTACTTTAAAAAAAGGAACAATCTCTCATGGGTTTTTGTTTCAGCTACAAACTGAAAGTGCACAGCCAAGGCCTGATCTATCTGTATTTCAGTACCAAGGAGGGGACGGTGTTCCGTCGTACTGGCCCACCATGCAGGAAAGCGGCTCTCAAGGCTTTGGCCCTACAATCCACCAACACACCTCTTCCACTGTTCGTCCAAAACACACTGTTCATTTGGCCCGACATCTATATTAAAGCAATTAAATTTTAACTTTTGCTGCTTCCGCCACTGTAAGAGATGCTTCCCTAGGAAATCGCCCCGGCAAAAATCTGGTACATGAAGATGAGCTGCTGCTTTTGCACCTCCTGCGCTTGGCCCTATCCCGCTGGCCAGCAGGACTTACCTATCCTGTATGCTGCATCAAATATCTGCCCCATGCCTCAGACTGAAGTCAGTTCCAGCTTACATAAGGCATTTTTCAAGTCTTGCGAAGCCAGGAAAATAACCTGAATTTTCCTGTGATTAGGACTAGCTGTCTTACTTCAAGCCACAAGAAGTACCCAGGTATGGTTTAGACGTACAAAACAATTCCGACGATCGTGTCTGAAAACAACGCACAGCAACGTCATGAAAAACACAACATTTGCACAAAAAGGAAGTTGTTGAAAAAGAAAACAGAGGCCCAGAGGAAGCAGGTTCGTTCTTCTGCGGCACAAACAGGGGCCCAGGAGAGGCTCCTGCCGCAGCACCGCCAGGGCCGGCACCGTCCGGCAGCAGCCAGCGCTCCGGGAGCAGAGCAGGGGAAGTTTCCTCAAATTCAGCGCAGACCCCCAGCGCAGCCACAGAGGCTCAGGGGAGGCAAAGGCAACAGCCAAACCCTTTCACATTGCTGTGACTCAGGCAAATGCAAGACAGAAAACCGTAATTAACCTTCAAGCAGTGAAAACCAGCTGTGAGCGTTTTTTTCAACTTTTCTGCCACTATGAAAATCAGGAGAATTCTGCCCAAAGCTCCAAAAGGGGCAACCGGGACAGCTGTGGGAGAAACAAGGTGGTTCCCATCCTAGAGCTGGCACCACCACGAAAAAACGGGTTTTGACCAGGATCCGAGCCTGGAGCATGCAGACCATGCACTGCTCCCACCGCGCCGGCGTCTTCGGCGCCTTTAGATCCTCTCCGAAGCCAGGATTATTTCCATGGCAACTATCTGGAGAACTTATTAAGTAAAAAAAACCCCAAGAACAGTTTGAACACACAGAACCTACATTCGTAACGTACTAGCTGACTAAATTAGCAGCGCTAAGATTTTTAGCAATCAAAATAGATCATGTTCTAGCAACTCAATCTCCTCTTTGCCACAGCTAGAAAGAAAAATCTGATAGTAATATCAGGGCGGGGGGAAGGAGGAATTACAGGTTTTCTAAGACCACAGCCCTACATCAAGCCGAGCCTTATCCCATTCAAGTGGTTCAAGAGACATTATTTTAATATCTGACAGTTCAAGTACAGTCGCTTGAGATGATAAACTTCGTTGCAAGGTACCTATACTACAGAATCAAAAAGATGACTATCATGTGACACAAAGCAGTTATCTAGTTTTAAAAAAAAAAAAAATAAATCACTGAATCACCTCAGATTTGTACTGGCTAATTCGACAGACACTCAACACCAGCCTGCTCATGACCAGGCTCGTACTGCCGAGCGACCCAGCAGTGCCAGCGTGGAAAGCCACTGGAGTTGGCTGCCTTCTTGCGCTCATTTACGAGCTAATCATCTTCCTCACTTCACTCAAGCATTACTCTAAATAAGAGAGGAAAAAAATCAGTGGTCATTTATCATACTTCGCTTGAAAGATTCATGAGTTTGGAATATTTGCTCTGAGAAAGGGCAATTCGCTTATTAAAGCTAGTTTCAAATAAATTAAGAATTAGCAAAACCTGTTATTGCCACACTGAAAAGGATTAATCTTTCTCGATTTGATTATTCTGTAACCAAATTCCTGTCTCCTTCCAGGATCAGTCCGCAAAACAGAGGGCTGGGGAAGGGCCATAACCAAAGTAACGTCTTTCTGCCTCCAGCAAGGAGCACGCTCCCAGCTACGCACACCGACTGGAAGGCGGCAAGGGGGGACGGGGACGCCCCAAGGATGGGGCTCACACAGCACCACGCGAGGACGCAGGACCCGCAGGCGGGGTTTGAGCAGCCTGTCTGGGAGCGGAGGCGCGCGCAAGCCCAGCAGCATCCTCCGCTCCCAGACTTGCAGGAATTTAGGGGCTACCTCGGGACCGGCGCGAGGCTCGGCATTGCAGCAGTGACTATGGTTCCTCCTAAGCACGGGGATGAGTAAATTACCAAAGTTTTGGCAGCACTCGAAAACAAATGCTGCCCGAGAATTTCATAACAGCAATTCAGAGTGAGAAGTCTCAACAGGAATGATTTTGAAAGTGCTTTTAAAAAAAAAAAAAAAAAAGTGTGGTTAAACGAACTGTTGGCTCGGTCACTAAGTCCAGCCAGGGAGATTATATGCATTATTGATTTACCTTAGAACAACCTGGGAACTCATTTCCAATGGTTTCTAATGGAACCTGGATTTTCTCAGTCCTAATCTGCCTCGTGAGGTTGAGCCTCCTGCAAGGAAATACAATACCACAGCATTAAAATGGCAGCTGTCAGATGTACAACAGCCCCATTCATTTAATGAAGATAGTGCAACGGTGATAGGGATTTTTAAAGGCTACCCAAAAGGCTCCTTTGCAATTAAATAGAGTGGTGAGAACATCGTGGTGAGGATGGCCTTCTGAGTGCCTATAGATAATGGCGGAGACCTGCAAGTCTGGGGGGATTTACAGAAGACAAAGGGAGGTTATGAAAAGTTTATTTTTGTAATATCAGCTTGCACACACTATCTATAGTCCTTTCAGAAGCAATGCTGATTAGTGGTTTGAGCAGAGAAGTGGCAGTTTTGAACCTCAGCTCCATTGCCTACTCAGCCACAAACGTACAGAACATTTGGGCAAGTCAGTTTTTCAACAGCCGCAGCTGTAAGGCGCGCAGAGTAATGCTTTGGTTTCTATTCTTAGCGAAGCACGGGACGGAGACAGCAAAGCATACGAACAGCCAGTAAACAATTCTTCCGTATGAGAATCAAAGCCATTTTAAAATAGTAAATTCCCATCCGAACAAATTAAGATCTTTGCGAGGGTGCACGAGCATCAGCCCCCATCTGCAGAGGCGACGCGCTCGGAGCGCCCCATCAAAGGAAGCCGGTTTGTGGCAATCTCGGCACAGAAACGGGCGACCTCGTAAACACCCAGGCGCCGTAGCCTTCCTCCCCGTCTCGCGCCACGCGGCGGGCTGGATCAGGCCACGTCCCGAGCACCAAGCCCTGCCGCCTCCGGAGCAGGACAGCCCCCACCTCTGCAGCACGAGGCCAGGAACGCAGCCCGCTCCCAAAAACCGCGCGCTGGGTGTCAAGGGATGGAAGCGGGGAGCAGGGGAGCCCTGGCCCCCCCGGGAGCTGGGGAACGGGATTTTGACCGGGACAACACACCGTCAGTCCTTCACCTCCGCTTCAGCAGCAGAAGCTTCTCCGCTCAGGGAGATGTTTTTTTCCTCAACAAAACACACGCAGGCCAAGACTGTAGCAGGCTCAGCCTCCTGAAGTGTTGGTCTGTGGGTTCGTTTTTTTTAACAGGTGAAAAGAGTATTATTCCTTTACGTGCCTAAAGCTGAAAGGTTTTTCTCAACCCTTACAGAAAAAGCTTCCTTTAATACAAAACCAAGTAGGGAATATCGTAGCCCAAAAGGAGGTTTCCAGAAAGGTGTGAGCATAAAAAAACAGAAGCTCATAGCAGGAAGGAAATTGTAACATTAGCTACAGACTCTGAATACACACGCAGATCTGCATCACCGAACACGAACAGTGAGCAAAATACTCCGTGCCAAAGAACAAAACACAACATTTGATCCTCAGCTATTTTCAAAATTCATCTGCAAATGCATCCTGCCTGAAGACAAATGAAAACCAAGGCGTGATGGATATATGGCAATTAACTGCAACCATTATTTTTATTATTTGTGGTGTCTTGCCAGAAAACAAGCACTGCCCTTAGCCCCGAGACATCCTGTGGAAGCAGCCGGCCGCTTGCAAAAATCACCGAGCATTATATTCTGCCCCTTTTCCAGTTTAATGTCTTACCCCGCAGCTTCAGAAGCTCCTGGCTGTCCTTCCCCCCCCCTTCCCGTCCTGCTCCAGCTCCTTCCCCTCCAGCCAGCATTCCCACCTCCCTCCCCTCCTGGCAGCGGTGCCGGCAGCGTGCCAGATGTCAGCCTGACCCTGCAGCCGCCGTTTCGGGTCAGTTATCGGGGTTACGGTGCAAGGGGAGCGGTGAGCTCCGGCGGTGGTTCCCACCTCACCAGGCAGAGACGCGACGGCTCCACCACGCTAGCAATGGGGTCTGGGCACAGCTGGCAAATTCAGTTCCAGGCTTTTTTTCCTGCTAATGAACTGCCGGCAGCAGAGCCGGCAGGAAGTTTGAAAGACCGTTCACGCACGCTGCAATGAAAGCCTCAGGCACCGAGAGCTGGGTAAGGTGACCCTTGACTATGTTAAGCATCAGTCATTTGTAGAAGCGTCACTTACTGCACGAGGGGAACGGATGACCTGAATGTCTCCTGCAAGAATAATCGCACACTGAAGGCAAGGGCTAAAGTTTCTGGCGAAGGGATGCTGCTGTTTGCTGGGAGGGCGATGCCACAGCACTCCAAGGAGGACCATTCCAAAGACATTGGGCTGCTGCAAGGAGGTAGCAGAGGGAGCCACCGGGGAACTTATATATTTAAAATGAACGCAGACCTGTTTTCTTGAGCAAACTGTGCTCCTTGAAGGATGTGCCCCCGATGAAGGAACCGCTCCAAGGCAATGGTATGCAGTTTGCTGGAAGGAAAGGGGAAAGCTTCAAGCCTGACATAAGCCAGGGCTCAGATTCCTCTATCGCACAGAGGCTGCACCGCAGATAAGGCTGCGTCAACTTTTCCATTTGAGCACTCTCCCCTCTAAGGTTTACAGTCAGAGCGAAAATGTTTTGGCCAGGTGGAAACTTAACATACAAGCTCCCAAAGCAGGGAGCTGCCGTGTATAGAAAACATTCCAATGTCACCCGCCCAGACTTGGTTTCTCTCCATTGGGAAAGGGAAAATCTCATCTTCCTCCCCATGAAATTCTTCACATTCCTCTGCAGCAGGTAAGCCTTACCCCTCCATCAGGCTGCTCATCTACAGTCGACAGCCACACAAAGTGCCCCATAACATCAAACAACCCCAGGCACTGAAACACAAATAGGTTAAACATTAACCGAGGAGCTAAGAAGGAGGGCACAGGACCACAGTGCCGCGATCCTGCCCCAGCGCCGACAGCCCGGCTCCGGCGCGCTGCCTCCGTCATGGCTCCTGCCCAACGCCACCCGCCGTGCCCCAACCTCTCCCACGAGCAGGAGGTGCTGGCACCCGCCGTACCACGTTTTTGGAGAGGAAGGGAGTTTCTGGACAATAAGGATGTTTCTCACCTATGGAGTCCATCTGCCTGCAGGAAGGGGGGCAAGGAAAGCAAGGTGGAAGCCGGCGCCTGGGCCCCACGTCGCCGTGCCCGAAAGCGGGGTGCGCGCAGGCAGGACGTCGCTCTCCCCGCCGCTGCACGCGCCACAGGCTCCTCCAGAGACATTTTCCTGGTTTTGCGCTGCGGCAGAGCGAGGCAGCAAACCCAGCCAGCAGGCTGCCAGCTCGCACCCGCTTGGCGTCTCAGTTTTGTGTGTGTCAAACTACGAAGATGCTCCAAGTCCAAGGAAAGCGCCAGAGGAGCCCAACTCCCCGGCGGCTCCCCAGGCCAGGGGCTGCAGGCACCGGTCCCTGCTCCTGCTCCGCAGAGGGGTGAAGCACCCAGCACCCAAGCCCGCGCACCGGGGAAGTTTCGGGGCCTGCTGACGTGCGTGGGGGATGGGGAGGTATTTCGGTACCAGCGAGCGGCACAGCCCTCCCCCCCGCATGCTTCACTGCAGTTATCCCTGAAGACAGAAAAATTTGTGCTTGTTTTTCTGCTGCTGCTGAGCAGCTATGAAATGCCTCCTGCCACGGAGAGCCTGAATAAATCCCAGCTCCTGAAGCAGCATCTGAAATCAGCTTCTCTCCAATCTCCATCATAATTTCAAACCTTTAATTTACTGAGGCTCAAGCGAAAGCAACGTTTGTGTTTGTTTACTGGCACAGAGGAGCTCTGAGCACTCACGGTTCATCACATTTACCCAACAGACACATTCTGGGGAGCCTCTTGGACCGGCCGTGACATATCACAAGTTACCAGTCACCAACTTTTCCTCCCTGTCCCCATGAGAGCCCAGGGACCCGTCCCTGGCTGGCTGGGGGAACCACCCACGCACACAGTGCTTCCAGCAGCCCTTCTAGAGTGCTTGAAATGAGCCTGGTTTTCTCTAAGTTCAAATAAAAAAAAAAAAAACAAAACCAAAACCCAAAACCAAAACCCCCAAATAACCCAGAGAGAAGGAAAACAGCCTGATTTTAGTCTTCTTCCTGTGTTAAATCTTGGAGTGCTGGACCAAGATGTGGCAGCTTTCACCCAGGGAAGCACCCTCGCAGGCTCTCTGAAGGGGTGGAGGCCATGCGGAATCTGGAAAACTTTCCCCCATTACCTCTGGTGAATTTAAGATTCGCTGCTGTGTGTCAATGAAGCAACTTTGTTCTTTCTGGAGGGAACGGACAGATTGCAGGAGAAAACTATATCCCAAATGCTGCCAAATTCCACAGATTTAGTTATTAGTAGGCAATTAGGAACCATTATTAACACTTCCTACTACGTTAAGCTCCATTTGCACCGCATCTCTGCGCCAGCCTGGACGTTTCCGACGGAGCGGCACTCTGGCTCCAACGCGCACGTGGCATCACGTACCAAAAACTGTGTCTTCCCGCTCGCTGCCTCCTGGGCCCCTTCTCCGCAGATGTATTTAATGCAGTTGTCTTACAAAATAAAATTGCAAGTAAAAATACAGAGATTAAAGGGGGAGGAGGGGGGTAAATAAAAGCACGGCTGCACAAAGGAAAAACAATTTTGCTCTTGTTTTTTAACTCACAATCAACATCTGAGCTATTCAGGAAACTGGTGCACTGCCCTCCAACCAACTTCAATTAGGGAATTCAAAAGCAGTCAGACAAAAGAATGCCTGGGAGTTACTGCACCGCACAGAGATATTTTTAGCAAGAGCTGGGAGGCTGTTTGTGGGACACTGTTTTGCTTCTATTGCATTTCAGCTTTTGTATTTACATTTGCAGGACAGTAAGATTTACTAGGTCAGAGGGAAAAAGAGAGGAGAAACAACGTAAATGACGTGAATCATTTTGCCTTCTGATACTCTTGCAAGGTATTCTAGCTAAAGCTGATGGAGAGCAGAGTGGAACAGAACAAGATTTGCCTCCATCTGCTTCGAAAATCATCTTTCAGCAGAAATCTCAAGTCACCCCTTTTAAACGGGTGACGTAAACTAGCAAATACAGCCCCTGGAAAGGTCCGTACGCCCCACGCACCCCGGCAGAGCGGCCGTGCAGAAAGCGAGGCGGCCTTCGCCCACAGCAAAGCTGCAGCCGAATCCGCCCGGTGACCTCTCCCCACCTCCTGGTCACCAGATGGATTCACAAACGGCACGGCGGCGACGCCAGCGCCGGGGCGGGCTATCGGTGCTATCACACGAGGACGCCCATCCAAAGCCAGCAGCTGTGAACGCCGTTCAGATCTTCAGTCCGGAGCGCAAAGTGCAGGACCAAGCCCCAGCGAGCCGCTTCTGTTTCTCAGAAGCCATTTCCTAAAAATGACGATCTGCAGCCGCCCTCCCCTCGGCGGGCTCGCCCGCACCGCCGGGAAGGTGCCTGCAGAGAGCTGGGAGGTGAAGCCCAAAGCCCTGACACCGGCGGCGGCGGCGCAGGGCCGGTTTTGGGGAGCCGGCGGGCGCCCCGCCGCCTGCGCTATCGGCATCGCTCCTCCAGCGCAGCCCCCTCTTCCGCTCCCTCCCACCACTGCGGCAGCGCAGATGGCAGCAGCGTGACCTCGCTGTTCCTGCCTCCTTGTTTTGATCCTGCAGTCTTGATTGTTCAGGCTAATCCCACACTCCCAGCCTTGGCTGCCAGCCAGGACTGTTATTAATGGCACAAAAGCTTCTCATTCCAGCTACTTCTACATCCGCTAATGCTGTTGTTCCCTTCCCTCGCTCCCCCTCTCGCCACATTACAAACTGGAGCTGGAATATATTTTACAAGGGGAAAAAACCCCTCTCTGATCATCCTCGCATGCCGAAGGCTCCACCAGAACCGTACAGGAAAGACTCATCAGCTCCAGCAATAATTACCGATGCCAAAGCAGTAAGACCACCCTGCTCATCCCGCGATCCGCTCCAAAGCGATAAACAGCATGCGGATGTGGGGAGTTTCCAGCAATCCCTTAAGGAAACCCAGGATGCCAAGCAGAAGTATGCACAGCTGCCTGCAGGGTCTGAGGGAAGGGCTCTGCTGCCCAGAGCAGGAGAAATACCAATGCTGACGGGAGGGCCGAGAGCCTGAGGACGGGCAGCCCCGCAGCCGCAGGGGCACAGCACCCCCGGCACGGCACCCATCTGCTCTTCCGCGGCGCGGCACCCATCTGCGAGGCACCGGGGCCTCAGCTGCCTCACTTGGGAAACCGCCTGCCTTCCTGCCCCTGCTCTACGCAACAAATACTAGATTCAAGTAACTGTAAAGCTCTCCTTAAAAGCTCGCACTGAAAGAAGGCTTCAGACTATTTGCAATTTAGTCCCTCACGTGCCAGTCTCTTACGGCAGGTCTGCTCTCCTGCTGCAAGGAACCCAAAGTCCCCCATGCAGGGCCTCATTCAGGTACGTCCCTTCTGCTTGGCGAAGGCTTTGCACAGACAGCCCGCCATGCCAACTGCTCAGCCGCTCCCTCGGCTTTAAAACACCCTCCCCAGAGAGGATTGTAGGGCTGAAGCCCTGTGGAAGGGATGGTTGGTTGACCTCACCGACCGGAGGGCTGCTGGCACGATGCCGGGGTACAGGTCCCACATCAGCTTGACCTGCTGGGACCCAGGGCTGGTTTGGGAGGGGAAGGGACGAGGATATCCATCAGGGCCGCCCTCTGATCCACCAGAGACCAGCCAGCCATGCCCATCACACACAAGCCCCTTGGCGGATGCAGGGACGGAGCTCACAGCGACTGCGGCTGCAACTGCTTGCCCAAAATGTTTGGTCATGAGTCAGCCAAGCAGAGCAGGTCCTCAGCATTGTGCCCACCATACCGAGGGCCACCAAGCCGAAGATTAAATGAGGTTTAGAGTTGCTTTAAACTGCAAACCCAGCGAGAGGTACGTGTCCCTGGGACCCTCCCGTGGGAGCAGTCCCACCTTCCTGTGCTGCAGAGCGGCCAGCGTCGCAGGTGCTGGGAACGTGCCGTGTGGGGAGCACCACGTCTGAAGAAACCTGCCCGGTTTTCAGCCTAAGCTGTCGTCCTGGTGAGATGATTCACCGTTCTGCCCTCGCTGCTCCTCGAAATGCAGGAAAGGAGAAAAACAGCTACGGGAACATTTCTTCTGATTAGGAAGGTCAGTGCATTTTTAATAAAGGGCTCTTTAAAGATAATCTCATTTCAGTATTTACACATGTTAAAGAGGTTACAGAGATCAAGACGTAATGAAGGCAAGAAGGAGAGGACAATAAAAGCCTGGCTGGGATATTAGAGTGAGTGGTATCTCTAGCCTGTTGGTCTGGACTACAGGAGGGCTAAAGCGGCAGGGCACAGACCCCGCGTGCCCCAGCAGAGGAGGTTCAGGCACCGGGAAGAACTGGCTGTTGCTCACTCACGAAAAAGCGGTAGCGGATTTCTGAATGCAACCAGTATCTCCAGCTCCTCTTCCTCCTCAGATACAGCACATCGCCCCGGCCGCCGGCGAGCCCCGGGCACACCGCTGGCACGCTCAGCCCGACAGGCTTGTGCAGGCACTCGTGCTCTCCCCGCGCGCGAACGCACGCCGCCTCCCACCCCACCCGACACAAACATCTTCAAATGCCGCCGCGGCAGCTTGTACTATAGGCAGAGCCCTTGTTTACCAGCACGCAGGCCTAATTTAAACTCCTGAAGTCATCTCCAGCCTTTCGCTATAGCAACCCCAGCAAATCTTCCCACTGTAAGATGTACGGAGCAGCTTTGCACCAGAGCTTTACATCGGCTGAGGTTAAACCTGACATAAGTAAAAACTTAAAGATCTGCCAGCGGCTCCCGGTGTCAGCAGTGGAGTTTCACAAAAACTCTGTTCCAAAGGCAGAGCTCCGGCGTGGCTCTTCGTGTGCCACGGATTAATCCCAAGGAATTAAAAATTCCCCTGCAATGTTCAACTCCCACTGCTCCGGGTATTGGAGGAAATCTGCTCTCGTTCCCCTCTGCTCTATGTGCACAATAGGCCGTTTGCTTTACAACGATTCACTGCAACAGTTTGGGGACGGGGGGATGCACGCCAGCTCTGCCTACAGCGAGTGAGGGCACCGGGAAGACAAAGTTGATGTCGAGTTTGGAATTATTTCTTCACTGCGCTAGAGAAAATTTTGGTGTCTGTTCAAAGTTACCGTGCTTCGTTGCAGAGGGTGCAAGGGACTAAAGAAAAAATAAAAATCTTTATTTAATAAACTACTTAGTAGTTGCAAGATCAAGCAGAACAAAAGGAAAAATACATTCTGAGGGAAATGTTACTTCTAGAGCTCAAACGGCACTTGGAGTCCCCACCAAGTAACTTTCAACCGAGGCTGCACAGAACCAGGAGGAAGCAGGGAAACCAGCAGGGATTACCAGATCACGGGGGGTAAAGCAAAGGCAGCCCGAACTGCAGGCATGTAGCACAGCTTCACCAGTCATCGGCAAGTTGGAGTGCCCTCGTGAAGCAACTGTTTTTTAAGAAGTAATTAGTGGAACCGGCAAGAAAGTCACAGACGTGAGGGAGAGAAGTGAAGAAAGAAGAGCACAAATAGGAAAATATTCCAAATGAGTGAAATTATTTGTTTTCAAAGCCAAAGGGGCTTGCTGCAGGCATCTCAGCAAACAGCCCAACAGGCGACAGACCTTCCCTCAGTTAATTCTCCTTGCATTTTCTACAGATATGGACCAACTACAGCAGATATTTTAAAACCAAGAGAGTATTCAAAGGACAGCCTAATACCCTAATATTTATGGGATGTGGGGTCTGCTACAGCCACAAGCTAAGCTATTCTCATACTAGCAACCTTCCTAATAAATCTGCTGCTTTATTTTTCAGTTGAATTTCTTTCGCTTCAACTTTCAGCAGGCAGGGACTTCTCTATTTTTAAAAAACATCCCAGAACAAAGCAAGCAGGATGGGTGTCAGGCACGGTCGGCCCGAGACCTGAGGGCAGCAGATGTTCAGAAGGCGACTATACTCCCCAGCACCCTGCCCGGGCCCTGGCAGTCAGTAACGGATGGGCTTCCAACCCATCCGATGCTCTCCACTTTCTCCTTGCTAAGCTAAATAGTTTGTGTTCCCAACCCCTAACGCATGAAATGAGTCTTCTGAGTGCCATTCAACCAACCAGCCTCTTTTCTTTTTTAAGTGAATACTATGTTAATCTCATTAGCTATGCTATTGCAAAGCCAGTCTGCGAGTCGGTCCCACCTACTGCCCAAATAATGTTCAGCGGCTCCCATAACACAGGGAGCACTCTAAAACCCCAGCGGTACCGGGCAACAAGAAATATTACTGGTCTTAGGGTAAACCCGACCTCACGGTGCCAGGCCAGCGAAAACGGCAGTGGCCCAGGGACCCCGAGCACCGCTCCTATCGTATCCCAGCGCCACTGAGCATCGTTTGCAGGTGTCGCTGGCCTGGCCCAGCCCTTGGCACCCGTCGCTCACCCTCCCTGGCTCCAGCACACCCACACCTCAAGAATTTCCCTGTGCCACACCTACACCTCCCTGCCAACACGCACCAGAGCCTCAGCCACCTCCAGCCCCACACCAGTCCCCCCTGCACGCGAGTAAGGGCGAACAACAGCTGATGGCCGCTTCTGCTGAGCTCTCCTCCTCCCGTAAAATTGCAGGGCTCAAATAACAAAATACTGAGGGTCTCGAGTGTGCTTGGACATCATTTGGAAACCGCCGCCGTGACGCTTGCTTGTAACATCACCAGTGTTTAGAACCTCTGTTGGTGAGAACTCAAACCAGAAACCCCAACCGGTGCAGTCCTTAGTTCAGCCCTATCTTTCTTACGTTCAGCCACGATGGAGAACAGAAACACTCACGTTCTGTGACCCCAAACAAGTTCACGTGGGAAAACCTTGTGTTTGAAACGCAGAGTCACATGATGGCAACACACCCACACAAAACACTCGGGCCTGAGCCTGGGGAAAGAATTTAATCACCAGTTTCTGCTTCCCCACGGGAGCCAAGGCACCACCTCTGTCCAAAGCACTGGGTCGCCTCTTCTCCAGCGCTTTAGACCTGGTGTGTCAGGCTCTGGAGATGAAAAGAAGCTGCGGGAGCTGCCCTGGAGGACGACAGTACCAGTACCGCACCAGGGACACGGGGACAAGGGGGGTGAGGATGGGGAAGGTGGCAAAGCCTTCTCCGAGGGCAGGAGCACCGATGTCTGCACACACACACAGAGCCTCTTCAGAAGAGGGGCAGCGGCATCGGGGAGGTCCGCAATAGCCAGGAGGGATGCCCCGATGGGGCCATGCTTCCAGCGATGGTTTTCTGGAAGGTGCGAGGAGCCTCACGGCGAAGGTCCCCCCATCCCGAGGGGCAGCCGGGGTCCCCCAGGGGGAAGAAGCACCTCCACCGATGTCCCCGGCGGGTCCACGGGCAGGGCACAGATGCGCAAGCAGAAACCGGGGCAAGTACCGCACGCGCCTGCAGACAGCGCGGCGAGAGGGGAAGCGGGGCCATTCATCGGCCGTTCTAGGTCTGGTTTTAAAAAATCATCCTTGTCCAGATCACCGACACTAATCCGTGCGAGCTTATTTAGAGCTGACAAAACAGACTGGGCGAGAACAAGTCCTGCTTCCCGATTACGTACGATCAAAGGGCACAAACACAGCAGAGGGAAAATCTGCGTGCTGCCCTTCACAAGGAGGCAGCAGCACTGACCAGATGGGTCTTTAAATGGGATTAAGAGGAAGACAGCTCTGCTACATCCAGCCCTTTCCTCCAGGGCTGGAAACTCGCCCTCCTTACAGCCAAGTCTCCAAACGGGGAACCAGCCTTTTGCTTTTACCCTCTTTGTTCTCCCAAGCCACTTCCTCCCTCGTGTTTACCTTACAGACCTGCCATCTCCCTCTGGCTCACAATCCCCCCTTCTTTGGAACGTCTTTGAGGTGCACATTATACAAGATACACAAAAATAAATTGTTTTTAATCCTCCAGATTCTAGTGCTCCCAAACAGGGATCTTAAAGAGCTTTACAAACAATGGATTAAGCCTTAAGACTCCCTGTGAGGTAAGAAAGTGCCTCTCTCACAGAAGCAGAGGAAGGTGAGCGAGGCTGAAGGCTGTACAACGCGACTTCCTCATCACTGCCAAAGTGACCTGTTTCTATACACATAAACACAAGCGAGTCTATTGCTGATCCATCATCCAGCGACACCTTTGCCATTTCGCTCCAGGCGCCGAAGCAGCTTCAAAACCACCATACATCTTCCAAATGCCAAACGCTTTCCTTCCCACCTTTAAGTACCAGGAGTGCTACTCGAAACGCTCGGCCCAAGACAAACCATCCCAGGGATGGCAGCGCCACTGGGTCCTGAAGCCGCGGACGCAAGGCTCCTCTTGGGGTTCTATTAAGATTTCATGACAACCAGCTTTCATCAGCAGGCGCACAGGAAGCTTTCTCGACGTGCGTTTGGAGCAGCTCACCGGACGCAGTCCTACGGAGAAGGGCACCTTCTCGGTTTGCTCCTCAACGTTAAGACGACTCTAGGTCACGTGCTCTGTAGCCTCAGACTGCAACCTATATTAAACATGACGTCATGTGTTCTGAGCACATCCCGCTCTGTAAAGCCCTGATATTTCTCCCCAAATATATTTTGCATACATCTTGTAAACAAGCCTTACATCCTTTTGATCAGCGCCCTGCACGGAGCCCGGGGAGGGGGAGGAGACTTCCTGTTCCACTATTGCAATCGCTCTCAGCAACGTGCTGCGCTCAGCTCTTGCTGCCCCGTGAGCAATGATGAAATTTTCTATTTTGGTGGCTTTTTCTTCATGTATTTGTAGCAAGTGGGCTGCGCTCTAGTCCAGCATCACTGGTGATCTGAATTTCTTTTTCTTTATTCATTTTAAAGTGGCGCAGCGATTTCTGGCAGCACCTCCATTTTATGCCAAGACGGCCCGCTAAGAACCCTGTTCTCTAGCCAAAGGTTTTCACGCTACCTGGCTTCTCAGTTTCCTTGCCATTTGCCTGAAAGCAGACATTTTTGCACAAGAACTTGTTTACAGAAAAAACAGCCTCCTGTATGCAGTAAAGCACACCATTGTGTTTTCTTGCCGTTGCTTATCTGCTGAAGATAAATCCGGTTTCTGCTTGCCCACGGGCAATTAGCCAAATGCTCGCCAGCTGATACCTCCCTGCACCTCGTGGCGACTTCACGTGCCCGAACCCTCGCTTCTCTGACGACCGACCGCCTCCGAGAGGTACAGCCGTACCACGCTGCCAACGCGCGTGCCGATACAAAAATACTCCGTCCTGGTTCCAGAGACACGACACCAGTTGAAGCTGCAGAAGGCTTTCCCCCTTTGGAAAGAGCGAACGCCCACGGACTCCAGCGGCCGCTGGAAGCCTAAGTGCTGTGTAAATGGTTAAAGGCAATGGCTTGTGCTCTCTTGCAACTCCAGCTCACCACTGCCATGTCCTCCCTTTGCCAGCTCAAAGGAGGAGCTTATAAAATCAGCACGCTGTAGGCAGCCTAGCTGCAACACAGGAATGTTATGTAGTTGGTTACTAATACGGTGTTTTGCATATTGTGTTTCAAACACTACATGCTTCTACATGTTCAATGTCAACAGGGGGAAAAAAAACTGTCAGACCAAAATGAAGTTTTCCTAATATGAGTTATTAGCTATACATCAGGCTACCAGGTGCGCTGCGAAGACCCCACAGGGACATTCCTGCGTTCGTTTCAACCCTTTCCTTTCGAGAACAATCTCGGCTCCTTTTCTATTATTGTCCTTAGCTGAGACCAGTGTGCTTCTCAGCTCTGCCCATCGCAGTCCAGCACAGGCTTCTGCACGATCTGCAACCGGGACAGGTTTGTTCGGACAGAAATGCCTTACGTTCGTCAGTGAGGCAAGCAGCGAGGACCTGGCAGATTTCGGATACTAAGCAGGGAGGAAAAATAAATGCAGCATAGATTCTTCTGGGTTAAACCACTTCCAAATTCAAGGGAAAGCCATTTTTTTCAACAAATAGAGCATGTTACATGAAACTGTGGGTGTGTTACTCTTACAGATGCTCTGTGTGAACCAAAATTTGCTGAAATTATTACAGAAACATTCCACAATCTCCCAAAATAAGCATCTTTGTGTATCTTTGCCCGGTTAAATTATGAAAAAAACCTGCATAGTGGAGCACAGTTTCCATTTCCTCGCACACTCCTACCAGGGCTGTGCTTACAAGTAAACGCACCGACCTTTTCTCAAAGAAATCAGTGTTTGCTGTTCCTTATAAATTTGCAGAATTTTGGCTCGTTGCCATTTCACCCACTTTTGAATACGACGCTCCCCACCCCCACACAACTGTTCCTTTCTGAAGGATGACAGGCTATCCAAAAAAATAACGGGAGCACTCGAGCTCCTCGTTCCCTGCCTGGATGGCACGGCTCCGGCAGCAGACAAAGGAGCACTGGGCATTTTGGCCCAACCTGTTGCAGGGAGCACCTCACCTTACTTCAGCGGAGCAAATTTCTCCTGACCTCCGACAACGGTGTTTTTCCAGCGCTCCCCTCACCCTAGGTTTTCTATACAATCACTTGTGGCACACTGTAATTCTTTATTGTTTTCCTATCAAAAATTGGACCCCAAATCCCTTACGAAAGGCACTGGAGTTACTAGAAGGATTGCCCCGCAACCTTGCTCCGTTTTTCCGTCACTGCTGGTGTGGTACACAAAGAATGAGATTTTTCAATTTGTTTTGTCCATGAGCCAAAAATTCCTTTTAATGGACTGAATATGGTGCCTGTGCTAGTCTCTCACAGCTCCAGCTCAACTCTCACTTACAACAGTCACTGCCTACAACGCGGAGTTGGCCTCCTTTTGCAGGAAAATAAGGCCAAACCAGCTTGAAAGCATGTTTGGAATCTGGAGATTAATTCCATGTAAACTAATGCATTCAAACCTCTTTGTACGGCTTCAGAAAGGGTTGTCTGATCCCGGCGAGAAGTAGGGCAGCGCATACCCATGCTGTACGATGGGGAGGGCAGGCAGAGCTGCCTCCATTTTGAAACTCTTTACTTAAGCTTGCAACCATTAATAAAGAGGCGCCCTGTCCCGCCGAGCCGGCCAGGCCGCTGCTCGGCCACCTGCCTGCACCACGGACCGTCGCGCCCGCCGCCCGGGCAGGCAAGGCACCCGCTGCCGCCCGCTCGCAGGCAGGGAGGACGGGGCGAGGGGGAGCGCGCTGAAGAGGCCTGTGGGGAAACAAAGAGGGGCCGGAGCCGGCGGGAGGGCAGGGCGGCGGGTCAGGAGGCGGGAGGGCTCCCACGGGAGCCTCTGCCCGGGACCCGGAGCTTTTGTTCGGCAGAAAATGCCGGGAGCAACAAAGCCGCGCGAGGCCACGGGGCTGGGATGCACGGCACGCTGCTCCTGGGGGTGAGCCCGCTGCGGGCTGCAGGACCCGGCCCCCACCCCGTGCTGCCCGCTCCTGCCTGCTGCTGCCAACGGCTCCCCGCTTCCCTCCACCACCTCTCTCTCCGAGAGATAAATTATTCAGAATGAAACCATTTTAAACTCTGTTGGGATGCTGAGCAAAGCTAAGATGGGTGGTGCTGCAGAGGAAGCTGCCAGGGACACGACCAGAAACCAGGTCTTCCTCACACAGGTTACAAGTGCAATTACAGCTGATCCCGCCTCGAACCCAATGCCACAAAGCACTCTGAAATAACTGAACACAAAGCTCTAAGAGCACCCCGTCACACCCAGAGACGTGACATCAATTTGAGTGCAAGGCCCAGGGACCTGTCACGCCAAGTCCATTCATGGGAAGCTCCCACAAAGCCACCCCACCAGCGATGTCTGAGCACTAAATGCCCTTATTCCTCTATTTTTTTCCTGCTGGCACGGTATAAAGCAGCAGAAATAAGGACAGCTGAGCAGAGTATGGTTTGCACAGTGACCTTCACGTGCCAGGGCAGCCTGGTGAGCAACAGGGCGGCCTCACAGCCATCACACATCCAGATGTGCTTCATGGACGCTCCTGCAGACCTACCTCTGCAGCTGTGCTCTCCCACAGGGCCGGGAGATGAAAGCAGGGATGGCACGTGGAGTCTGACTGCTGCCAAATTGCTCCTGGGTGACCAGGCACACCCAGGCTCCCAATGCTGAGGGCTGCTGCCACAGTTGGGAAATGCAGAGAAAATGCAGGGATGAGGCCGTGGAGGCGTCCCAAAGCCAACATCCCCCTATGCTGCTGGGAGGACTGGGCCACCCTGCAAAAAGAAACGGGCAGCACAGCAGGGCTGTGGAGGACAGGAGCCCTCCCGCTGCCCTCCTGCAGTGGCACCGGTCCCCAGAGAGGTCCCCTGGCCGTCCACCGGACTCAAGACCCACCACTGAGCTTCTTTCCAGAAGGGCGACGCAAGCAGGACCCTCTGCGACGGGCTGTCCGAAATGCAGCACGCGGCCAGCAGCGTTCTGCAGCGCATATACTCCTTCGACACGAGCACCGGCGAGGTACTGGACACGGGGCCCCACCGTACGGATGTATTCAGGTCAAAAAGGAGAACAGCAAGAAGAAGGTAGTCCAGAGAAGAGGGGGTTTGGTTTGGTTTTGAAATGAGGAGACAAAATAATTAAATGGCCTGGAAACTATTCTACATTAAAAGTCACTATAGCACTAAAAATCTAGCTCTGACAGTTATGGGTGAAGCCCTTTGAAAGTTACCATGGTAGTTGATGCAGCTATTCGCCCACTCGTTCTTCAATAATGCTGGATTATTTTTTTTAATGCGATTCAACCACAAACAAGCGAATGCTGCTGAAGGAAAAAGTACTTTCTCACACCATAAAAAACCCTCCGTCCTTTATCTCTGCCACAAGCGCGCAGCTAAGGAGGAGACAGCAGGTAACAGGGAGCCAAGCCAAGCACGCAACGCTGAACTTCGCTCCCTCCCTCTCCAGGGAGAGAGGAAATTTAAGAAGCAGATTCAGGATTTCAGCATCCATTTCACTTTCCCTCCCCCCGCCTGAACTGTGGCTCCCTGGGCCCCAAACGGCTATTCAGATGCTATGTCAGCTGAATGCTACGTTCGCTTCCTCCCTCAAACACCAGCTCAGCAAGCCTCCCAACACGCTAGATGTCAGACGGGAAAGCCAAGTATTTTTGGAATACATCTTTCCTCCTCTTAATTAAGCGCCCAGGTAGAGAGCAGCTCGCACAGAAGCGTTTGCTCTGCAAAGCCGCATCCAGCAAGGCTGACAGAGGCAAGTCGGAGCAAGACGAGGCCCAAACAAAGGAAAGCAAACAGGGGCTGTAAGGGAGGAGCAGGATACAACTGCATTGACCTGCCCAGCTATTATTTCTGCAATCAAACCCAGGTCTAGAAACTCCTCCGGCCAAAGGGAAGGCTTCGCCCGCCTGAGAACGCCTCGCAGCAACCTCCCCAGCAGCACAGCCCTCATCCCGCGCGCAGACGGAAAATGAAAACCTCGCAAACCCCAGCTCAGCGGCAGTCACTGCAGATAACTGGTGGAGGCTGAGCAGTCGCCTCCCCGTCTGCCAGAGAAACCCCGCTCCTTCCCCGGGGACCTCCCTGAACCCCCCGGCCCTGGGGCACCCCAGGAACAGGGGCTGCTGTGGATCGGCCCCCACAGACGCGCAGCTCCGAGCGGGGAGAGGCAGATGGGGAATAAGCAGCTTCCACCACTAAGCCGGGGAAGGCAAGACCGAGCCTGCGCGCCACACACGCCGGGGGCACGCGGTGCCGGGGCGCAGCCGGCCGGGGGGCCACGCTGCGGGCCAGCCTTCTCGCCCGGTGCTAGCCTAAGCAACGCGTACTGCTGGCTCCACAGAAATAATATTCCTCCTTCTTAATCCAGTATAAATTATTTGTTACAATAAAATGCTTGCACTGAAAGCCTTGAGGCTTTACTAACAAAGCTGGGTTTGCACGCAGGCTGCCAGGGTTTGAGAACTGGTTTAATCAGCTGGAGAAGCTGTTAGCGTGTTCAGGGAGCGCGTTCAGGCTTCGCAAGACACAATTTAAGTGAAAAGAGCCGCTGTTGGCGGCGGCTCTTCTTTCCCACAGTCCCCTCAACTCCAACTCTCACCAACCCGAAACAACTCAAACTGGGAGACGTTTTGCCACGGTACGAACTGGGAGAAAACAACCATCACCGCGGCCCTCAAACGGGTCCATGCGCTCAGAGGTTCGTGTGTTCGGCGAGGGGCAGCTTCTGTGCCGGAGCGTGTTTCCAGCAGCGCCCCGGCGAGCAGCAAGCCAACAATTTTCGAGATGAATTAAGGCCACCGCTTCCGTGGAGTTACGCTGGTGGAAGGCGGCTTTGTTAAACCGAAATGAAAGCTAAAAACGTGCTACGTTCACCCCATTGTTCCTTCCCCTTTTCTAATAGCCGTTTTCTCTCCTCCATCGCTCTCAGGCTCACACGCTCAGCTGTGACTCTTTGTGCCTCCCTTTCGCTGCCTTCTGCTTCTGTTTGTCCTTTTGATCTCCACTTCTCAGCTTGTGTTTTCTGCTGCGTCCCCATCCCCCACGCCTGATTTCCACTTTTATTAGGGTGCGAGGCAGAACGGCTCAAAGGATGAACAATGCGTTTTAGCTGAAAAGGCTTTGAAGCGGAATTGTGTTGTTTACCGATAGATTCCCCCATCTCCTACTGAAATAAAATAGTGTTTTACCTCCACCAAAGCCCTTGCTGTTTGTTTTCGCTTGGAAGCAATTATAAAAAGCTGATGTAATGTTAAATGCATAAAAACAGGATCAGGAGCACAGAAGTATCATCGCTTGGGGTGGGGGGGAAGCCCAACCAACCAACCAAAACCCAGACAACCGCACCACCCAACAGCCCATGGTTTCTAGGAGAAATTATTTTGGAGTCCAACTGTACAGCTTCTGCTGCTGCAAGGACAGGTTACAGCTTCAAGCAGCTCCTAAAAGCCCCTGTGAGCCAGCACACGGGTTTGTGTTTTCTATACAAGTGTGCTTTCCTTCAACACTGAACAGGAACGCGCACCAAACAGCTGCTTTCCCATCTGAGTTCCTTTAACTCCAAAGCATTACTTCAATTAACGCATGGCTCTTTCAAGTTATCAGGACAAGAAGAGATGGCCTCAAGTTGTGCCAGGGGAGGTTCAGATTGGATAGTAGGAAAAATTTCTTTACTGAAAAAGTGGTGAAGCATTGGCACAGGCTGCCCAGGGAGGGGGTGGAGTCCCCATCCCTGGAGGGGTTCAAAAACCATGTGGATGTGGCCCTTCTGGACATGGTCTAGTAGGCACAGTGGTGTTGGGGTGGCGGTTGGACTGGATGATCTCCGAGGGCTTTTCCAACCTTAATGTTTCTATGATTTTAAGTTGAAATATTGAAACTCTTCAAGCTGGGCAACTTACAGCAAGTGACAGAGGACAAGCACAGGGCTCCTGCCCGCATCGTCGCTTCCCAGCGCAGGCAGAGCAGGCAGGCTCCCCTGCCCGCCCCGAAGGCCAGGCACCGCTCGCACCCAGTCTCAAAGCCACACCGCTGCTACAAGACTCCCCAGTAGCAGCATCTCCCAAAGACGACCCCCGGGCTGGGCAATACTATCCGTAAATAAAGAGGCAAGACAGGAGATAGAAAGCAAAATACCATGAGCTGTGGAGAGATCAGGTTTTAGTTCTTTAGTCTGCTCAGCGCAGCGTTTCGTTACCACCCGGAATTACACCCCGCCGCGGCAGCAAGCGCACGGCTCAGCCGGACGAGGGGCCGGAGCGGGTCCTGGGAGCACCCCGAGCCCTGGCTCTGCCTCTCGCCAGGATGCCTACTGCCACGGGCAAGAGGTGGCAGGGCTGTGAGCCTGGCACTCACCTGGGGCAAAGCGTCCACCTGGGCTGCAGACGGAAGAAGCGAAACACAGCAAAAAGGCCGCTGCGTTAGCCAGCAGCGGCCGCCTCCGTCAGCCGGGGTGCCCAACGCTACCCGAGCAGCACAACACACTAAACCAGCGGAAGGGAAAAGGCCAGGACGAGCCTGTAAGGTCTGCACCTCAGAAAAGTCGTAACCGTCAGACTCGAGCAGAAATAAAAGACTTCCCTCTGGGAGACGAGCAGCACCGTAGGGCCCACGAGTACCCCAGGAACCCAGCGGCTACAAACAGACAGCCGAGAGCGCCGGGCAACTGCTCCCTGCCAACTCCCCGCTGTAAGAGCAGACTTCTGCATGCTTAACAGTAAATTAAAATAAACCTCAGCTCATGCTAAGTGTAGAGTTTTGTTGTTTGTTTTG
>VZTL01049798.1:44203-57731 GCA_013400535.1 Scopus umbretta | reverse complement strand
AAACAAAACCAAAGCAAACAAAAAGACTAAGTACTATCACTGGAGATTATTCTAAACTGTGCTGCTTTAAATTGTAAATATCTAGTTTGAGAGATGTTATTGGACAACTCTCATCAAGGCACATTTACAGGGATCTCATTCTAGTAGGTTCATTAACTTCATTTACTATTTTTTTGGGGGGAAAAAAGGGAAAAAGAAAAAAGAAATATATTTAAGTTCTACAGAAAAAGAATAACAGTCCCCACCCCCAAACAAAAAGTCAGACAGAAAGAAAAGCCTTTCAAAGCCCCCTCACATCTTATGCTAAAAAGAACTTATTCTATCTGAAAAGTTAATAAATTTTGAAAAATATTCTATACATCTTGCACTTAGTACGTCTCCACTCTGACAGATCAGGTGACCCTCCTCATCATCCTCTACACTCCTGGATCTTTTCCTTCGAAGACTCTTCTGGAACGGCACCAAGATCGTCCAGCCAATCAATAAACCCGAGTGAATTCAGGTCAGAATACGAAATTCATTCAGCAGGGAGATATTCAGGCATTCAGATACACGCCAGGCCACAAACGGTTGGCAGGAGCAATTTCAAATTCAGTCCCCAGAAATTCACAGGGCACAGTTTATGTTACAGAAGAAAAACATGGCAAGGAACAGATTTTCAGATGAGATACTCAAAGTGGCAAGGCAACAAAAAATTACAACACAATTGTTTTTCTTTTAAAAGACTGGTTCACTGAATTTTACGTTAGGATTTCAGTGCCCTTTTTTTTTTTTTAAAGCAAAAGGATTTAGTATTTTATATATATATATATATATAAAAAAAATAGCCTTGTGGCCAAATTAAAATACCCATCTTAAGTAATAGAGATTAAATCACTTGTCTGAATATTTGATAAGAATTTTTTTAAAATCATAAACAGCATATACATGTACTTCAGGCTGTTTTGGCTGAAGATCTTAAATTATCATATCTTCAGCTTTTTTAAGAGTTAAGTATGTAACAAAGATCAGAAAAACTGCCCTACTAGTGGGCAGACATCATACATATCTGATTCTACATTTTTTTCAGTGATACTTAAAACATCTAACTAATAAATTTTTTAAAAAGTAAAAATCTGACATTATCTCCTTGCTATTTCAGTGGTACTTAGTCAAAAGCTAGTTTAAAAGCTTGTGCTTGGATTTTCAAGTAGGGCTGAAATAAATGCTTGTCATAATAAAAATTCTGAAGGCATGAAAGTGATGCCTGTATTTCAAGTACTCCAATTGATGGTTATTATTCATTACTCGGCTCAAATATATCCAATGAACAAATAGCAAGACTATGTTCTGTGGTATAAGCATAGCTATGAACTGTACATTTTCACTGAAGGAAATATAATCCTAGCAAAAAGAATAATCTACTAGTATTAGCTAAAGGAATAAACTACTATTGACAGAATTGCCCAAACCCCCCACACTCAATGACTACTGCCCAGATGAGAATCTATCTTCTTAAAATAAAAAAATCCTAAATTAAAATTGGTCAAACCACCTGTAAGTGATGAGGAAGACAGGTAGTTTGATATGTCTTGTATTTCCTTTTGTAACTACCGGTCCCACTATGACCTGATGATTTGCTACTGTGATGCCCAGTGTCACATCCTTGATTGTACTCGTTTCTGTATTCTTCAACATAGCGTCGTTCATGGTAGTCTCTTGCATTTACAGATTTGGTTTCTGAACAGGTACTACAAACAAAGGATCAAATAAACTTCATTAAAACAATTCCAGCACCCCTATCAAGACAGCTTTTTGTTTTAAGCTGTAAGACACCTCTCTTGAAATAGCTCCAACTCAAAAATGAATACATTATCAGATGACCTGATGAGAATAAAAAAAATCTTAAAACAGATGCTTACTGGTATCTGAAGTCAAAAAGTTACCTGTCAGGAAGCTTAGGAAGATCATATTTGCAGCGCTTGTTCTCCTGTGCACCAGTAAATGATCTCCTCTTTCTCTTAGTAGCGCTGTCGTGTTTGCTGGTATTCGGGCTTTCGTTTTGATCCCAGTCAGGATAATCAGTTTGCCTGGAATGCCACATCTGTAACAAAGATATTTTGCTCTCTGAATTACATCCCATAGACAAACAATTAATTTTCAAAGCCATTAAGTATCAAATTGACACTATAATGAAAATTGTATTTTACTCAACTGCCCAACACCAGTTTTTTCTCTGCTCTTTCTTCCACATTATTTTTCAATTCAAGAGCTTCTTCAAACAAACCGCCTTTGATAGGGTACCATAAATCAATAGCCTACTTCTCACAAAAGATTTTTAAAAGAAGGATCGTGGCTCAGGCACTGTGCATACTATTTCTGCAAAGCTGCTCAGGCACCCACTGGTGCATACGCTAGGAAAAAACGAAGCTTTCCGCGTACTTAAGACGGCCATAGAAAAACTGCCCAGCGTGCTTTGAAAGACTTCAAGGAACGCGTCCTAAACTTCCATCACGCCACTTCCTACAGATTCCCGCAGAGCTCCTAATGCCAAGACAAAATGACAGCAAGACTTACTCCTAGCTCGAAGAGGAAAAGCTAAGTAACTGACTACGTACGCCTTTTACTTCAACTTCCAGCCGTAAATCGTTTCTAGCTCACAAGCTGCGTCTCAGGCCGACAGCTCCGGGCTCCGCAGCGACGGCGACCGGGAGCTGCGCGGCCGTTCCCCGTCCGAGGGGAGGGGGCCGAGGCGCCCCCCACGCACANCCGCCGCCCCCACCTCCACGGCTCGGGAGCGCCGCCGCTCTCTCCGGCAGCCGCCGCTCTCTCCTCCGCCACGGCTGGGCTCAGCTGTGCAAATGCCGGCCCTCAACCCGCAGCCGGCTACAAAATGGCGTTGCTAGGAACCTTCTGGAGCGTGCGGCGGCGCGTCACAAGAGGCTCACCCGCGGCGTCACAAGGCGGGCGGGGCCGCCCCGCGACACCCCGCTCCCCCGGCCGGCGGCCCTGCTCCGTCGCTCTGCCTTTCCGAGGGCGCTGAGGGATGGCGGCCCCTTTCCTCCGGCCCCAGCGGGNCCCGCCTCAGGCCCAGCCCCAGCCTGGGGCCCGCGTCCCGCTAAGCCCCTGCTCCGGCAAGAGGCTCCGTTCTCGACCCCGAGCAGGGGGACGGGGAAGGGGCTCCGGCATCCCCCGCTAACGCCACCGAAGCCATTTTCTCTCCGCACGGAACAAGCCGCGGGCAGAGAACATGGCGGCCGCAGGGAGGCGGGGGCACAGCGGCGNGAGCAGCGCCCGGGCTGCCGGTACCGCTGCCGCCGCCTCAGCTCACTGAAAGCCCCTTGCTCTCCCGGTTGTGCTACCCGGGCTGATACAGGTGCATTTCAACCGCTCACGACGTTTTACGGTCACCCCGTAATGCCTCAGCAGGTAGTTCAGTTAAAGTAGTTCTACTTCAGTAAACCAACTATGCAAAACCTTCAACCATTTTCCTAGGGTGAACTTTGGAAGACATTACGCTTAAAAAAAAAAAAATAATTAAAAAAAAATATATATTTTTTTCTAACCCTCATTTAAGAAAGACTGCCAGATGATTATTGGGGGTTTTTTTTGTGGTTTTTTTTTTTTGTGAGGCTCTGAATTGCTGAATGATCATTTTTTACCCTTGGTGATAAAGCCTGTTATTTGTACTTCCCTAAACAAATTGTTAGAGGCTCTCAAAGCATGTAACCAGTGAGCTTTAAATCAACAGAAGCTTCAAGGACCACATATGACTAACAAATTAAAGATGTCTTTGTAAATCTTTGGCATTAAAAACATTTCCGAATAGCTGAATGCCTTTTTTTTTTTTTTTTAAAAGGTCTCATGGTATCTTNCAAGCCGCGGGCAGAGAACATGGCGGCCGCAGGGAGGCGGGGGCACAGCGGCGCCCCGGCCCCCCGCCCCGCCCGCTCCGGCGAGGCCCAGCCGAGGCACCGGCCGCCCTTCCCCGCGGCAGGAGGCAACCTCCTTTCCCTGCACCGCAGTGGCGCCCTGCCCTGCCCTGCCCTCCGCCCCGCCTCCCCNTTTTTTTTTTTTTTAAAAGGTCTCATGGTATCTTTTACTAGCTTTTAGTCATGTTTCTGAGTGTGGACAGAACATAAACACCTACTGTAAAACAAACTAAATGCAACTCTTCAAGTAAGTGTACAGATGAGTCTTCTATACCCACAGAATAATAAAAAACCCAAACCCTCAAAACTAACCCTTGCTTCCTCTGCTGCTCCCTACTACGGCACACGTGGCAGTTTAAGTCACAGCCACCCCATGCCTTGCTGCAGCCCTTACACCACCACCTCTCTCAGAAGCTTTCAAGCCTGTCAGCCATCTATCAGTCATCACCTCAGCAGAACTAACCAAGCATTATGCCTGAAATTTGGTTCTCCAAAACCCGTAATAAGCAGTCAAACATCTCATTTGTGTCATAAATTTATGTGGAAAAAGAGCATCTAAGGATAAAACAGTCCTGAAGCACTACAGCCTATACACATCAGTTCCCTAAAACCCAGTTGTTTTTTTTATTCCGGGAAGGACTAAACTTTCTGAAACACTTCCAACCCTGATGACCCTCCTCACTCTTTCTATTTTTTTATTTCCCCAACTGACCCTGTGATCAACATACAATATGCACATTACACGTGCAAGTTTGTCACTATCCATAGAAAACTCACCATTGCTTTCTTTTTGTCCATTGCAGCTTAGCCTAAGTACAGCTCCCAGCACGGCATACCTCCAACACCAAAATGCCAGCAAAGGTCAGAGACAACCCAGAATATACACGAGACCCTCCATCACAGTCATAATGCACGATTGTTGCACTAATGTACGTATCTTTCTTTGCATAGGTAGGTTTGTTTTGTCACAACTCACCTTCTGGCTGTAGTGTTTACGATAAAGGACCAGACTGATGGAAGTAAACACAGGAGTTTACAAAGCACAAGTCAAGAGCAGTAAGAACAGGACTGTCTGCAACATTTCTGCTATTTAAAGGATTATACATGTCACAAAAGTCCAGCTGGTGACGCAACAGCTGACCGTGCAAGAACTAAATTGCACGTATGCTGTACCCAGCAACCGCACACAAAATCACACACTTCCAAAGCTGGGCTACTTCCTACTCCCTGTCTTGCTTTCTCTTCAACAAGCGGATGGGACCAACCCCACCATTATTTTTCCTGTTGTATTCCAGGTTCTCAGGGAGAACCTGGTAGAGGTTCAGCACCACAAACAGCATAAGAGACATAATACAATTTTTAAAAGTTAGAATGTGTTCCTGTCCCATAAGACCACTCTCCAACACACTGCTTTACATAAAAAAGAAAGGATCTTAATTTAAGGTATCCTTCAGAGAGCAAAATGCTTACTGTCCTTGTATTTCACATTCTATGTAACAGCCTTCTTTTCATGGAGGAAACAAATAGACCTGAAATTGTTTCCAGTTCAGTGTCAGATGTCACCATTTAAAATTACTGGTTCCTTGGCACTGTAGGAAAGTTTTCAGTATGTCTTTCCTTCTGCGTGGCAGTAGTGTCAGTGTGGCAGTCAAACACGCAATTGCATGCTTCTGTCTACCACTGGTTATATGGAAGAGACATAAAGAACACAGAGCTAAAATAATTAAATCCTTTACCTGACTGACTGATGTATTAGGGTAAAATGTATTAAGTCTGGAGCAAGGGCTAGGAGCTGTAAGCGACACCCCATAGAGAACATAGAAACTTTGCCCCAGAGAGAGGGTACTCATTAACGCTGCTCATTAACACCTCAGTTACCTGTACCTGGCATACCTTTCCCTTTCTCTTGCAAATAATTTCTCCTCTTTAAGAGACGCAGTCTCAAAGCAGGAAATACTGATCTGAAGCAGACTGCAAGTCAGCTGGACTTGGTCCTCCTAAGGATTACAAGGCACATACATGAGCATGGACTTTGCTAAGTGATATTGACTGAATCCAAAGAGGATTGGGGGGAAGAAGTCCAGAATGGTAGGAGTTGGATGCAGGAACTGTGGGTACTCTCTCCTCTCATGCAGAGTTGGAACTAGAAATACACCCTCACACCCAGAAAGTCAGAAAGTGAACTGCTATGAAAATGAGTTATTTTTTTCCCTGCTTCATTAAAACAAACTGATGCCAAAATGCATTTTTTAACTCTGTAAGGAAGTTTCAAGGAAGAGTAATACATTCTACTTTTCCCCAGTATGCCCAAGGCGGAGAGCTGCTTTTCTGATGTGTGCAAATCACTCTCTTCCCTACTTATTTTATGCTTACTATACTAAGTGACTTGAGCATAGGATCAGCAATATGTATATACATACATCTGTATGCATGTATCTTATTTTTCCTCCTGACCAGTCAATATTCAGATATCTCTGTACCCTCTTGCAGACTTTCTTACTTGAGTCCAACAACATTTGGTCTCAAACAAGACCAAACAACAGCGCTCTCTCATTGTTCAACATCATCTTGGCCACAGTATCTTTTATCATTTTGGGTGTATCAGGATATTCTTGGTTAGAAGTCTGACCACAGTCTTTATCACTACTCTTTGTTGTGTTTACCCCCTACTCTTTGTGCAATAAAGTGATGAAAAACAAGTTACAGTAAATCCACGGTTACCTAGTTTTGATCAACAGCTATGTAAAGACACAAACACTTACTCCTTCATACCAAAAGCGTTGTGCCAGAGGCAGAAGAGATTGTTTCCGATCTACCTTTTGGGGAGGCTGAAAAGGTTCTCATTCCAATACAGCAGTACAAGAGCAAGTACTCCTCTAAACACAGCCTTTAATCCTCTAGGAGAGAAAGGTTTTATCCAGGACACTGCTCTCACCTAGGGAGAAAAAAACTGCATTATCTTACTCAATTTTCTAAAAACCAGTAAAGTAAGGAAGGTTAGAATTTATATGGGAAAGTTTCAGAAAACTGCGAGTATGAAATTGTAGCAACGGACATTCATTGTTTTAACATAGTATCACTAAGAAAGATAAGGCAGAAAAACAAAGATTTGCAAAAAATATTTTTTAAAGTCTTTTCTTATTTTACAAGTATAAAAAGCAATGTTTAGAAATCAAAATCCTGGAAGATGCTCTGGAAAAACTGGCTTCTAAAGCACAAGACTCCCCTGTAACAAATCCCAAACAATGCCACAACTCCTGAAAATCCTGCATTCAATGAGCAAAGGTATGATCCAGCTCAAATAACCCTTTTTAACAACACTTTAAACCCCATAATCCAGCAGTCGATCTGACCAGTCTCTAAAGAATGTGTCAAGGCACTCTGTGGCTACAGAGCAAAAGGGTTCGCGTGAATTGTAATATCTTTAATGCGAACATCATTAAGAGGTCGGTAGGTTTTCTCATTCACAGGCAGCTTCTCCAGCTCATCCAGGGTCTCCAAGCCATCAATAACTCTGGAAGAAAAGCAGAAGTGCTAGGAATCACCTTCTAATAACGATTATAATTTCACAATTGAGGTATCTTAAAGCACTTTACAGTTAAGTATCAAAGGGCAAGGACTTTGCAAGCAAATGATACAAGACAGCCAAAACATTATATATGGCATATAACGTATTTTGAATGGAAATATTAACCATCCATGACCGATTCTGATAAAAAGTACAAATAATTCCCACTGACCTGATAGTATCATATTTTATACCAGCCATAGCTGTATAAAGAACCTGGCTGCACTTCCTGGCAGGCAGGCCTGACTGATCATAGTATAAGTTTAAGTAGCAGCAAGGTACTGGCCATACCAGACTTCACTGTGAATTACTGAAATCCTATGGCTGGAAAAATCAACTTCCAAACGGGAGATTATAATTTCTAGCCTTCTGACTCAAAGACAAGACTGGACAGAATCATTAATAATTGTGTAAATCTAATGGCACAAATATGTTTAGGCTTTCGGATTTCCTGTTCAGGCTGAAAAAGTGGCAAGAGAGATTCTTCTAATAAACCTCTTACTTTTTTGTTTAAGTAACTGGCTCTGGTAAACCTTGACAGTTTATTCCCCAGAAATGGACTTGGTAGAAAACATGCGGTGCTGTTCACAGTTCAATTCAGTCACATTCATCAACTCTTTGAATCTAGGATGCTGAACTGTGGGCCAGCAGGGACTGCATATACTGTTCTGCTGATTTTGCAAAGGGGCAGGAGTTATCTTAAATTGCCACAGAAAATCTGGCAAAGTTAATCTGTCAGAGCCTCTACTCTTTTCAAAGTAAGACATCTGAAAAAAAAAAAAACAACAAACAACCAAACCCCCCTTTCAATCACACTTCTAAACAAACTCAGAAATGAAAGGAACACTTATACCTAGATGCCTACCAACAATACCAGTGGTAGAAAATAGTATTTTCACATTCCAGTAGTTTCCTTTGAATATTTAACTCCATTTAATAAAGGCAACTTTTTCTCAGCAGATTCACTTGTACACTAGAGACTTTTTAACAACAAGCAAAAGAAAAGACATTACCATGATTCTGAGATAGAAAAAGCAGTATCTGAGAGATGCAAAAATTAAACATTTGCTTTAAGGATTATATATTACAGTAGTGTCTATCAACATAAGAATGTTTTAAAATAATGATGCGTCTTAAACAATCACATCTGATTTTATAAACTGTCAGTTCTGTGAGTTTTATCTGACCAACAGGAAGTTCCACTTGAACAGAAGCATGACCATGTCAGTACCACACCCATCCCCAGCTCCATTCCCAAATGAGATTCTTGCTTCTGTGTAAACCCTACTGCATCCAGTTGTTCTGGAGTTTGCTTAAAATCAGGCTGCATCCATTTGGGCATGGATGAAAAGGCAAGCTGGAATGACTGTGAGGGGGTGTGAAGAGAAAGAAAAAAAAAAGCTCCATTCTTGAGGTAATTTTTAATATGCCTCTTTCCACTGAATTCCTTACTGCTAAGAAAAATGAAGCAGCATTTTGGAGCAATTAATTCTGGTGACAGTGCAAGAGCATACATTTACATATACACATCCAGTATTTTAAGGAGTTTTAGAACAGAAGCTTCTGATATTGCATTGCATGTGCCCTGAAATATTCAGATCCTTCACACACTACGATAAGGAGGCAAGCAGTTGGATCACTCACTTCCCAAAGACAGTGTACTTCATGTCTAGGTGCGGTTGCTTGCCGTAAGTGATGAAGAACTGCGATCCATTGGTATTTGGACCATTGTTTGCCATTGAAACTACCCCACGGACACTGTGCTGAAAGAAGGGAAAAATCTCAACATGAATACACATCCGTGAAAGCAGGACTTTACCCTGTACAAAACTCTCTGTGACTTAGTACTCCGCCTCAATACTGTTGTTAAGAACAAATCTTGGTCGCTACTATGTTCCATCACAGTCCATAATTAGCTACTCAAAATTGCTCTTACAATGAAAAATTACTTCTTTGCCTTCCATGCATGAAAAATACTTTGTTACAAATTCTTTCTACTTCTCAGTGCAGAAAACTCTCAAACCTAACTTGCCAAGTACAGAAATGCCTGTTCCTATTTTAATAATAAGCTTTCGATCCCTTTAATGCAGGATTATACTTTGCTTCACAATTACAAAAGAAGTATTTAATAGAGTACAACACAACGCTGCTCATTCTCCAACCTCTAAAGAAAATTCATATGAAAACATAACTGCATGTTGAGAGCACAGAAATACCTTTAAATATTCACTGAATTCATCTTCAAACTTCTTGCCCCAAATGCTGTTACCTCCTTTCCCAGTGCCTGACAAAGAAGTACCACAATAGATTACTGGATTTTCAGATTGAAAAATCCAGAAATGATGTACTGTTATAACATTTTACAACAAAGACCCTAGATAGACCGTAATCGTTTGAGGCAGGGACGGGGTTCTCATGTCTTGATACTGAGCAGAGACACAAGTCTAGATAAGGAACACCTATTAAGTAGCAGAACAAAACACTGACATATCCTCAAATTAAATTCAGTATGAGTACAAACAGGCACACAGTTGTATCGTATTTTCTCCCAAACAGTTGACACCGTTTGGGACATGCTTTAGAAGCAGTGTAGCCTTTCAGGCCGAAACCAGGGAAACCACAGTAGCAACTGCTACTTGTTCAACAGCTGGTAAGCCAGCAGAACCGTCATATTTCATGGAAACAACTGGAAAAACTAAAGTTTGTAGAATGCTTTACTACTGCATGATTATTTAGAACTAGGGTAATGGCTGCTCTTCTGTAAACTCACTGCAGAAAACTAATCCCATCATAAAAACCTCCATCAACAGTACAATAATTCTTATATTTTCTTTTCACTTTAGGTTTTTTGTTTTAATATTCATACTTACAATTTCCTTATATTTCTTGATATTTTATTTATATTTTATGTACATTTTTCTATAGAGAGACCCTGACATAAGAATTTACCTAATGGATCCCCTGTCTGAACCATGAAGCCCTTTATATTCCGGTGAAATACGCAGCCATTGTAGTAGTTACTAGCACAGAGAGCCAGGAAATTCTAAGGAAATGAAACAAACCATATTAACAAACAATTCAGAAATAACATCCTCTTACTAAAATGACAGCATTGGCAGGACCAAGACTAACTAACCCTTTTGCCTGTGCTTTGCATTATGATCACGTGAATTCCAGAGAGTATTGCCACAGAATAGTCACAAACAAATTATAGTTAATATGCTCCTTTGACACTGTCTCAGATACAAAGGATTTTAAATAAAGCTTACAGCAGAAGTTTGACTTGAGGAACAACCAAGAAGCCAAAGACATGCTCAGAAGTATCACCACTTCCATTCAACTTCTGTAGATGTAATTTTGTAATCAGTATCTTCATGCCTCTGCTTTGTTAGTAAAAAATAAATTATTTCAATTTAAGCTTAAGTTTATTGCAGAAAGGAAAACCTGGGGCCTCTGACAAATTGCAAGTGATTCTTACTCTTCTAAATCAAAATAAAATCTGTGCGAGTGTGAGCAAACCCAGGGAAATTTGGGAATCCCAGGCCATGTGCCATATTTCCCCTTAAGGGCCAAGGACACTTTGAGATGCTAGAACTTGGAGGAAAGCAGCCCTAAGCTAAACCTCATCTGGTAAGAAACAGGCAGCAAAGTTTTAAGCAGTATGACACAGCACACAAGTATACAGCACACAAGTTCCACGAGTGGGACAGGCACTGTACCAGCTTATAATGATAGTATTCCATTATGTGAAAAGACGAATTGCAAAAGGCACTTCGCCTCCTCTACAGTCTTCACTATTTCTACTGCTTTGTTTCAACACCAGGCAATCCCGGTCCTGTTACTTGACTTACTTCACAAGTCTTTGGTGTACGCTCACAGAATAGTTCAATTTTAATATCTCCTACATCGGTATGCAGCGTGACAGCCTGAGCAAGAGGCAGAAAATAATAATTAAATCAGCAATGAAATACTAACAGACTCAGTTTTATTTCCCAGTCCCACCAAGAACACAAGCAAGTTCTCACTGCATATAACCATTGTTTCAATATTTGGCCATAGGCAAGGCTACTTCCACATTTCCAGGGAAATCACCAGAAAGCACTTAGTTTCATTTCATTTCAGGACAAATCAAGTTCGCCATGGTAATGCAGCAGCTCTTTTTCATGCTGTTACACTCCAGAGATACATTATTCACTTGCTAACTAGACCTACTCAGCCACTTAATTGCAAAGTTGAAGAATGAAGGTTATATCTATTTCAGATGATCGTGTGGTTACACATACCTCACCGGTTTACAATCCAAGGAACAACTGATGTGTGTTACTTGCCTGCAGCGTTTGAGTCATAAGGCTAGTTCTGAATGGCACCATATATAATTTGCCTTCACAAGCAAGCAAATCTACAGAATTACACACTTAAGAATTTATAAGTTTAAAATGGCAGTTACGCAGTCACCTAAGCAAATATATCTGTATAGGCCAAATATATCACAGTGCTCCCACGGAACGTGCTAAACTATGCAAAAACAATTACTGCGGGGCTAGACTGGGAATAAGTATACAGGAAAACTAATACAAATCAGCATCATGTCGATACTGGCGTACTGTTCCAGTAGTACACAAGTAAAGAAGAGAAGATAGTTGCCTGCAACGTCCATGAAGATGCTATAAAAGGTGTATGTACAGTTTAAGACATGCAGTCTTATCTCTCTTTTCTGATTTATTCAACTTTTCCAAGCCTGCAAATGTAGAAAGTTACATACACTCAAGTAGGGCTATGTGTTTGCAACTTAAATAATGCTTCTGTGGTAAAGGAAACCAAACTAGATTACCAAATATTAGCCAAAGTAGGATTAAAATTTAGGATCTTAGAACCAAAACTCTGATTATATTTTAGACTGATGCAAACTGACCTATTTTCCTTTTCACAATATCTTGTTAGAAGTCCGAAATGAAAATCTAAACTTTCAATTACAAATTCTTCACAGCGTCTGAGTAAAATGTGTAATCTTTTGAGATGCAGAGCAACTATTCACTTTCCAAGAGATGACCATTTAAGAAAGAATGAAAATATGTAAAAAGTGCTATTGTTCTCACCATGTCTGCTTAATCAAAAAGCTAAGGTAGGTTTGTATGCAGCAATTTCCTGCAAAGAAAGCATATGAAATTTGTTGGGTATTTTTCCCACCAATCTCCAATTCTTTTTCATTCTAAAATATTTGTGTGGTTATATGCTTTTACACCATGCAGTTTTACATTCAAGTGACTGTGTGGATAAAAGTTTTACTTGCATTATGCAACTATGCAGCATATAAAGAACTAGAAAGGAGTAGAACAAAACAGCTTAGAGAAAGGGGATGGGGGGCAAAAACCCACCCTTTCCTAAGATGCAAGTTTATACTAAGCGATCACAACGTTTCCGAAGATTATGGTTTTATAAATGACAGAAATTAACAGCTAAAAAACACACGCCAGTACCTAAACAGAAATGTGATTCGGAGCCACCTTCTGCCAGCCGTCAGTGCCTGCAACAGACAGGTACCTGCATCCAAGCACAGGATCAAACTTCTTAAGTCACGGTAACATTTTCAAAGAAAGCATTTGGAATGACAGTGATAAAATGGCAGTTGCACAGGATGACTTCTCCTCGATATGCTGCCTTCCCAGGTTAGCTCCCAGGCTTGGCAAGGCCTCTCACAGCGGCCGGGGAACCCGCCAGCAGGCAGCTCCGGCCCGGTCCCCCTTCACCCCGGCTGCAGCCTGCCTTGGGCGGCGGGGCGCCAGGACGAGCCACCGGCGCCCCCCGCACGCCCCGGTGAAGCATCCCGGGGGCCGACCGCGCTCACTGCGAGCCACCTGCCCTCGGCCCGCCTCTGACCGGCGACAGCTCGGAGCCAGCCCTCCTTTTCCGCCGATCTGCGGTACTTCCACCGAAAATCCACGCACGGGACGCGTGGACTCCGCTCTCCCGCTGGCTGCAGGGAGCGGCCCGGCTCCTCCACCGGCGAGCGACCCTGTCAGGCGGCACGGCCCCGGCCGGGGCGCCCGCC
>VZTL01049798.1:7891-43943 GCA_013400535.1 Scopus umbretta | reverse complement strand
GGGCCTGGCGCAGGCTCCGCCCCGCGGCCCTGGCCCTGCAGCGGCGTGAGGTGAGTGCAGGGCTCCGCGTCGGCGAGGCTTACCTTGCGGCATGGGCGGAGGCCGCTGGTGGTGTCCCAAGGCCGCCTGTCCCGGTCGCTCCCCACTGCCCCTGAAAAGCAGGCGCTTCTCCGGTTGGAGTCCGCGGGTCGGTTTTAGTACGTGAAGATGGATGACGTTCAAGTTCCCTACGTTTCTTGCACGACTCTGCGGAGTCGTTTATGGAGCTTCACCGTGAGGGGTGAATCTCCGGAGGCAGGGAGGGTGTGCCCGCGGCCGGTGCCCCTCCGACCGCGGCGGCTGCTGCGGGGAGGCCGGGCCGCGCTCCCCGCCGGCGGTGGGGCGGCATTCGCAGCCTGGATGCTCTTCACTCCGCTGTTTCAGCCAGTGAATCCCCTAGGCTTATTCCTGCCCTTTTTTTACCCCTTCTACAGAGAGCTGAATGCTGCTGCCCGCCACGCAGCTGGTTCGCCCGCCTCTCCGCTGCCTCCGTGCTTTGGGCCGCCCGCCCTCACGCTCCCTCATGAATCTCCGGGAGCTCGTTTCTGCCCTGAATGACTTTGCATCCCTCTCTCTGGCTGAAAGCTGGGACAATGTGGGGTTGCTGGTGGAACCAAGTCCTCCCCACACTGTGAACACCCTTTTCCTCACTAACGATCTTACTGAGGAGGTGATGGAAGAGGCAGTGCAGAAGAAGGCAGACCTTATTCTTTCTTACCACCCTCCTATATTCACACCACTCAAGCGAATAACGTGGAAGACCTGGAAGGAACGGCTGGTGGTCCGAGCCCTGGAGCACAGAATTGGGATTTACTCTCCGCATACGGCGTACGATGCCGTACCTCATGGAGTCAATAACTGGCTAACAAAGGCACTCGGTGAGACTCTGTTAAAAACAAACAAAAGAAGTTAAAATTATCAGTATATGTTATTTTATATAGGGACCTTCCCTCATTTTCCTTTCTTCCAGCTTTTACAGATATGATTTGAATTTTTTTATTTTTTTTCCCCCAATATTCGTCTAGTACTTCTAAATACCCTAAACAAATTTTAGGGAATTTATCTTGGTGAGGAATACCAGATATAAATACTAGAGGACGTTTTCAGGTGCATGACTATTGTCTCACAAAAGAAGTTCATTACCGGTGTGCAATAATCCAATTCACACACGAGTTGAGATACTGATTTTATTTCATTTCTGTGCAGAGATGGGTGCTAGGTGGTAACTCCGCAAAGCAAGCACACCAAATGAGACTTTCTGCACCTTATTTGTACACAAAACTTATGAAGTAATCGTTTAAGCCCGTCTTTTTACAATGATAGGTTAGTAATTATCATCCTGTCTGCTATTGGTTAACTGAATTTTAATGAGCCTTGCTTGCTATGTAATTAGCACGCATGCTTCTTACAGGTGGGGGGGAAGCAAGTTCTTTCAGTCATAAATTGAGTTGGTGGTCTTGATCTTGCCCTGCCTCTTTTACCTTTCCCCCAGTTACCATGCTTTGGCAATTGTCCACTTTTCCAGCACCTTCTGGGGTAGGATGTTCCCTTTTGTCAGTTTCTCAGTTCGCCTTCAAGGTCTAATTGCTCCAGGATGTCTTTCGTTAAAGGATACTGAATGTTTGTTCTTCTGATTAGGGATGATTAAGTGTCCTTTACTTGTCAGCTTATGAAAAACATCTTGACCTGATACAATGTTAGCTAAGTTTCAGAGTTAGCCTTCAACGTGATTGTAGTTGGATGTAGTCGGAACTGGTGCAGCATGTTTATTGTCCATGTTGATTGCAAAGTTTAGGCTACTGACTTTAAATCACCACCTTTAATTTCTGAAGTGCAAAATCTCATTGTTTGCAAAGGGCTTAAGATATTTGAAATTCTTTCAGATTTTTATGCTGTATTGTGGCTTATAAATGAAACCAGCTATGTCTTTTTCCAGCCTGATTTACAAACCAGAAACTATTTCCGTTTTGTACAGTTCTTGGAATAAAATGGATGGCATTAAGAATGACAAATAATATATATCCATCAACTTCTTTGCATTTAAAGTAGACTGTGCCTAATGGAGACAACAGGGCAAGAAGTCCTCAGTTCTGGTCAGGGAAAATGGATTCAAGTGCAAAATTTGTATCTTTTTATGGCATGTCTTTAGGATGTGTGCTAAATCACTATTACAATACTTATGAGGCTTTATAAAACAGCGATCTTGTACTGTTTTCTCAGGTGTCTGTACTTCTGTCCCACTGCATCCATCAACTGCGCCAAGCTATCCAACTGAGGGCACTCACCGAGTGGAATTCTGCACAGACAACACTGAGCATCTGGACACGGTGCTGTCCAAAATCAAAGACATCCAAGAGATCTCCTGTCTTACTACTCTCCCTGCCAGGTATCTGCTTCACCCTCTAATGTTGTATTCTTTCTGTTGTTTGAAACAGTAAGTTGCTGGAATTGTATTTCACTGCTGTAATTACTTTGTTCCTCTCTGCACTGCTGCTGGTTTTTTCAGCAACAGATCCAGAAGCTTAAGGAATAATCATCTCTTTCTAATCCATCTATGCGATACTAAATGGTGACAGCAACTCAGCGTTGCATCGTGTAGGTTAGAGGTGGTAAAGAAAAGTATTAATGGGAAATTTGATGAGGACAGTTGCATTAAATACCCATATCTATTTCTTCCAAGAGAGTAGACTAGACCAGGCTAGGCTATTATAATGCCTTCCTTTTTCCCTTCACTGTGGTAGAGTAGCCACTGCGATAGAAAAGCTTTGTTTTATATTAATGTGATGCTGAAATTTTATACAGTTTCTTAGCAAGCACCAAGCATATCTTTCCTCAGGGTTGAAGGTGAGGAGCAAACACGAGTCAGTTTGACCTGCTCTCAGAAAGCACTGTTGGAGGTGGTGACCTTATTGTCCCAGAACAGCCTTCACAAGACTGAGGTTCTCTTACTACAAAAGGTAACAAAATCATGTATTACTTCAAGTGAATGTATTACTTGTGTGAGCTGAGTGCCCTGAACACTGAAATACTGTAATGTAGTAGCATCACAGGTTTCCAGTGCTCTGAAATACTGGCCTGTGGGGATTTGAAGCCACGCACGTTCTCCAAAACAATGAAAATACCTGTGTGGCCTGTACTAATTCTTAAATCAGTTCCAATAGCTAGCGTAGTTAGTATGTTACATTTGAGAACATCATGCAGATATTTTTTCATAAAGTTGCAGTATACTCATCTTTGTACAGTATGGAAAGCAATGCAGGCTTCTGGAGTCAGCTTTCTCACAGTAATTTTGATTTCTTTTCAGCCTCTTCTTCCCCATACTGGAATGGGACGTCTGTGTACACTGAGCGAGCCAGTCTCCTTGTCAGACATAATTGAGCGTATCAAAAGCCACCTAAAATTACCCCACATCCGCTTAGCTGTGGGAACGGGCAAGACACTAGGTAAACAGGCCTGCAAGTAAGACTGTCCATTAGAACTAGTATTCCAGGAAGATAAGGAATGCGAGCATGTGCATGAGTGTGTGAAATACCGCTGCCTCAGATAGATTTAATTCCAAGTAGTATGAAGCACTGTTAAAGACAAGAAACAGCATTTTAGAATTTCCATGATACGATCACACAAAAAGAATCTAATCTGTATTTTTAATTGGAAGTTCTGTATGATGCTGGTTGTCACTGAGAGGAAGGAACAGTACAAGTTGAATACGAGACATCCTTTTTCATAATTTGTATGACAACTAAGATTTCCCCTCCCCTCCCCAGGATATCAGACACAAATGCGTACCATTTCATTGTACACTCCCTTTTGTGACTGAATGTTAAATTTTAAAGCACCTTAAAATAGTAAAACGCTTTATGGTACCCTTATGAACATGTAACCATCCATGTTTTGATGAAAGAGAAATAGTGGCAAGGAAGGTGAACTATCCTAGCTCAAACAGTGGGTCACTAGTAAAGCAAGCGTCCTCTTGTCCCTGCTACCTATCCTAATCTCCAGGGAGTACAGCTATTAGAATTTGTGAGAGCAAATTTGTTGAGAAGTCTTTGTAACCGGTAAGACATTAAGTCTTATTAGACGCCTCTTACGCTATCAATTGCACGAAAACGCAAACTATTTTGAAGCCTCTAATTATGGCGTGGGATTGTAGTGGTGCGACTCCACCTAAATCAACAGTAATTACATGGCAACATACTGTAAAACCTTAATGGAATTCAAAAACTCTCTCTGTCGTGTGTCCCCTCTCCCTAGAGAATGTAATATATATTACATTAAATTTCCTGTCACTATCACATATGTAATAGCTTGGAATCAGCAATCATAGCAAAAGGGTGAATTTTTAATGGCATGGAGCAGCTGTCAGCTTGCATTCAGATTGGCCTTCTGAGAGCTAAAAGTTAGGAAACGGTGTATCTCAGAGGCAAAATGCTGTCTTAGTGGCATCATTAGTTGGAAAACTAATGGTGGAATATGAGAGTCCTGGAAAGAGGAGCAACCTATTGAAGGGTTCAGAAACCTAACTAAATAACACCTTGCTAGGAGAGAACTAGCCAGCAGCCAGCCTCCATGCTGTGGTTTTCTGCAGACTTTCCTGCCCCTTGAAAAAAAAAATCTACACACCTATTTGTTACACAGAGGATTTTGCTGTATTATCAGAGATGTTATAGGTCTGTGACTTTCAAACTGACAGACTTGTCTCTTCCTCCAACAAATTTATATTCACCCTAAAATCAAGGTAGTAGTTACTGTGAAACAATTAATAGCAATACTGACATGAAGGCTACACAGAGGGAAAGGAGTTTAACCATGACACCTTGTATCCTGCAGAATCACCAGTGAAGAAAGCTGCTCTGTGTGCTGGTTCTGGGAGCAGCATCCTGAAGGGAATGGAAGCTGACCTCTACCTCACAGGTAAAAGATTACGTTGCTGTTTCATTATCTTTATGAAAAGAGCCACTAGGGGAAAAAAAAGGAAAAAAGAAAAAAGAAAATTGTTGACCGGCTGTGAAAGCTTTGGCCAGAAAGAATTACCTGTTGTAATTGGGAAACAATCAATTAGTTAATTGGAATGATAGAAGACTAACATTAGAGAGATCATGGATCAGATGGCATGGTGGCACAGTGAAGGTTATTTGAATTAAAACATTGCTACACATGCATTATTTCAACACAAACTCTGTGTTGATGGCAGTCTATTGCAACCGTCAGTGTGTTTCTCCTTTGGCAAGGTACAAGGTATTTCCTCAGTTCCCTACAGAATTCCCTAATGGAAAATGGAATATAATGTAGTCTACAGAATCTTGCAAAGGAACCCCATAGTGTATCTGACCAAAGGGACACTTAGTCCATTATCCTCTTTTCTGACAGTGCAACAGCTACTCCCCACAGCTTGCTCAACAATGTGAAACCTGCCTTGCATTCTGTAGTACTTAATTCGAGCAAGTTTTTTGGCAAGGCTTGTCCCATCTCCCCCTTACGTACAGCCCTGCAGAGCTGACCCTCAACTTCTTCGCAAGGCTTCCCAATTGCTATCCTCCATCGCAGTAACTCACATCCAGACGGTCCATTTCCAGACTTCTCTGCGCACTCTTATTTCCTGCCCAAAGTGGTAGAATCTACCACTGTTCAAAAAGGGCAAGGAATTTCTGTGGTTTTGTATCAGTTGTATACAGGGGATATCAGCTGAAAGTCCTTCAAGGGACACTAGACTAGGAGCGTTCCATGTTCTTACATTGAGCCGATGGTGTCGCATTCCCCCATATGGGCTAAATCCCGTTACATCTTCCCAGCTTCTAGCTAAGGTTCAGCATACATTGCAAAGAACGGGTTACCTAAACTGTATTGTTAGTGATCTACGTGGCTTTTCTTTCTCAAAATGGCAGGAGAGATGTCCCACCATGACGTTCTGGACGCAGTTGCCAATGGGATAAGTGTTATTCTGTGTGAGCACAGTAACACTGAGCGAGGCTTCTTGTCAGAGCTGCGTGACATGCTAGCCATCCACCTACAGAACAAAATCAATGTAATTGTGTCTCAGAAAGATAGAGATCCTCTCCAGGTGGTATAGGAGAAAAAAAATAGGAGTGAGAGAATTCAGTCAAGCGTTTCATGTTATCTTGCACGGACCTATCCAACTGCAAACTTAGTGAAGACGCTCTGAATTGGTTCAGTACAAAATTATTGTATTGTGTGTTCCCTCAGAGTTTGGGATATATTTTGTCATCTGTCAGCTAAATAAATGCTTGTTTTGGGCTACAGGAGGCTGATTTACTCAATTACTGGGCTGCATTCGAATAAATTTACTGTGTACTCTTATTAGATATATTTGATAACCATGATACTCAAGGAGTAGTTTGGGTAAAATATAAAAACGTGACTTATCTCCAGTTTTAAGTTTACACAGCAGTTCTACCCTACTACAGTTATGTCAGATCATGTCAGTATAAGTCACTGGTATTTTAGCCAATAAATCTCCTGATAATACTTAATGAAAGGATGTGGATCACCCATTTGCATTAACAGTTTTATTAAGACACCACTCATATGCAAATATAGAGCACAATTCAGGTGTTTGGTGCTCGTATTCAATTGTACAGTCTACCATTAATGCAGCTTTAAGGCTTTTTAGCTGGTGAGTACTGCTGGCATGTACCAGTTTTCCCCATCAGGCAGCTCTCCAGCAAAGCTAATTAGGCCCTATATTTGAAGAATGAAATTGTCAGTGGGATAAGTAGATACCCTATGTTTTCCATACAAACAAAAGTCAGGCTGTAAACCTGTCTGTTTCTTCTGTCAGTGAGGGCTAGACGAGGTAACGGTATTATAGCATGTGAAGTTTTGGTTCTCTTCAAAAGCTATATACTGGTATTAAAAGACATGCAAACTATTTTTGATTTCGACGCCTTGTAAGAAACAATATAAAATATTTTTATTAATTAGTTTGAAATCTTCTGCACACTGACGAGTATTTGCACAGATATTTGACATAATAATGAAAATTAGGCTTTCACACAACTGCCAGAAGATCTGTATCTTCCTATAACATAAAAAGATTGTGGAAGACACAACAAGCTAACGAAAATTAATAAAGTACTTTATTTGATTGATTTGCACTATTACAACATTGAGCTGTAACACAGCTACCAAACATTAGACATAGAGAGTCCCTGAAGCCTGGCTGGCAGACTACAGTTGATGGAAATATAGGGCTTACTCCCACATACCTGAGAAAAAAAAAAATGAAGGAAAGCTGTCAAAAACTTCAGCAGTCTCCCAGCCTCTAAGGGCTTAAAAAAAGGGAGAGCTTATAAATGGCATTTAAGGCCTCCTCCAGGATCAGTGGACACTCTTGATGTAAAAAATACATATATACAATCAAGCTTTTCAAAAATAAACAAACTTCACAGCCTCTTCATATTCCTGGACTGCAACTTGGAAAGTAGACGAAAGAAGCTGGATCCCGTCACCCTCACCAACAAGCAATGACTTGAGTCCATCACAATTTTAATTATCTAAATCTTCTTACAAAAGCATTTGGGTTTGAGGCAAGTCCTTCAGTTCTATTGCCAGAATTTAATAAGTTACCCACAGTGTCCCAAACCCACTACTATTCTCCTTTCCTCATGCAGTCAAGGCAGGTCTCTTAGCATTATACATCTTGGCTTCTTCATACACTGGAAGCTAGTCTTGTCTAACTGGTAGAGGAATATTGGAAAGCACTCAGTTGAAAAAAGTTGCACCACTACTACAAACTAAAGCTCTGACCATCTAGTGGTTTGCACTTCACAAGTAAACTGCTCCAAACAAACCCTCCTGTCTGGTGAGGTAGAGAGCAGAAGGCACAATCTTACCGAGTTTGTTTTTTCTGGCTGTAAGGTTGCCTGCATACATATGAAGAAGGCATCATCTGAGCTAAGAGACAAAGCAGACAAATCTAACTACAGAGCAAGAGATGCCTTGCTTACAGACGCCATCATTCCAAACTACCTGAAGTAGCTGAACAAGAAGCATCATTCATTACAGTTACTACATTTCAGTAAGTAGTCCAGCAGCCTTGGGGTTGGAGGGAGAGAGATCTGAGTATAGGCCCCTCTCCAGCAGCGCTTGAGAGCAATTGCCATAGACGCTTTGAGAACAGAGAGACATTATGCATCTTCATCCTCTTTCTCCAAGAAGTCAGTCAAAGTACTGTCATCTACAGGAATTAGTAAGTATTCCACACCATCAGCTCCCTGAGAAGAGACATGCATACACATTCTGTTAACACCAGTGCACAGTGCAATGCAAACCACTAGATAGCACTGTAACACTAACATTTATTTGCAGGTTGGGCAAGAGCTGCCAGTGTTCAGAAGGACTACATTGCTAAAAACCAGGAATATTTCACTAGGGCAACACTGGAAATGCACGAATACTGAGAAAAGTCAGTATATAAGAAATCTTCTGGTGGGCTATGCTAGTCTGACACTACACAGCTCCTCAACACTGTGTTCCCATATTTAGTACTGCTGTACTGCCTCATTATTAAGCCGAGCCTGTGTTCTTCCCTCATGCGAATACAGGTAACTATAGGAAGCAGAATGGCAGGCTCTAGCATCCATTACTTCTCAAGGTCTTCAGGAAGAAGAGACCTGTAGGTTGCTGAGTGACCAAAGCACACTCTGTTTTTACAGCCCCCTATCCATGTAAAGGGTGTTGACAAATTGGAGGCATGGAAAGAGCTGCAATTACAGAATTTCAGCCTTTTGCTAGTTCCTAGGTGCTTCAAACAATACAGCCTCCGTGTGAGCTGCACAGTGGTGTCTTATGGATACTTAATAGCAAGTAAGCATCTTTTTTTGTTTAAAGTGGCTGAATACCCAGAATTCTCTTTTTCCCCCCAACTCACCCGCTTGGTCCGGATGAGCTTGTGGTCCCTGAATTCTGTCAGCTGTGCCCTGAGCGTCAGGTCACTGTTCACAAGGAAAGCCTCCCGACACTGCTGGTAGAAGTCTTGGAAAGACAGCCCTGGAGACAAAAAACGGCGAAAACAAGAAATTGAAGTGGCAAGATTATCAGATTTTTCCAGGTCTAACAATACATATTATCTCACCTACAAATCTTGCTTTGGCTTAGACCACAGAGGTTACAGTAGCATCATCACTTCTTCCAAGTATACAGCCAAGCTAATATTTCAGTAATTAATGGAAAACAGCTGAATTAACATTCCAGTCACCCTGTTAGCCTAATGGAATTTTAATAGCACTTTAAATGCACTTCCCAACATGGTTAATCTCTCTTAATTTCCAACTCCTCTGTCTTCCAACGTTCTTTACCATTAACGTTATTCATATCCCCTGCAGCACCTATTAGAGACAGTGACAGAATATTCCACATGNTCGGGGTTAAACCACAACAATCCTAGAAAGCAGAGAAACATCAGAAGTCACTTAGATAGGAGCAGCATGGGAACAGAATCTCCTGTCTTTCCCTGGTCCTTTAAGTGCTAGTTATGCAAATTCACATGCTTCCTTTAATTTTTTTAACTCCACAGTCCCCCATGAATGGTCTCAGTCATGTCTAAACATCAAAGCAGACAACAGTAAGAGGAGGTCCTTCAGAACCAGCCAGTCTACTGACTTTCTGTCAGTGTCAGACACAGTACCGCTAGAAAGACAGTCAACGCCACTGAGTCTCATTGAGCCAGCAGTTACAGCACTATGTCACTTGCTGGTGATGTAACCTGCATACCAAAAGCCAGTGCCACTGTGACTGAGCTGGCAACGGCAATACCCCAAACAGATGAGAGAAAATGTGGATACATACCTGGATAAGATGGGTTGTCCTTGTTCTTCAGCTGGTACTGAGCAAGCAGTCTGAATATCCCCCTAAGTGAAAGGGGGAGAGGGGAAAATCAAAAGGGAAAAAAAAAAAAAAAAAAAAACACCAACAAAACCGAACCAAACCCCAGAGCCCCACCATTAGAAAATATTAACTGATTCTTCCCTCATGACCAGGACTTTGTGCATTAATCTCATCACTGGACAAAGCTTGCTATCCAAACGCTGTTCATTTAAAGTAACCACTCAACTGGAACCCAGGTCCTATCATCTTCATCTTGAACACTGTGGTCAGAAAACAGGGTTTGCCTCCTGCTAGGTGTAGACCAGAGTAACCTAGTAAGGACTGGATCTTCAGCAAGTGCTACTATGAAGTAAACAGTGTCTTACCTGGCATTGAGAGTGAGACTGCGCAGGACATGCGTTAGGGAGCTCAAGGCCAAAGATCCAGATTGTTGTACTAAAAGTGAATTCTCGTAAGACGTTTCTTCCACATAAGGACTAAATGTGGTTGTTTCATACCAAAGCCAATTGTAGAGGCTTAGCTTGGCCTGATCCCACACTAGACAGAGAGAAAAGAAAGAGCAGACAGAATTGGGAGATTTAGCTTTCCTAAGGTGTTAAATAAGCAATATTAAAATGTACTTAGTTCTACTGTAGGATTTGAGGAAACAATGTATGCTTGTGAAATTCACAATACATGCACCCAGATACTTGCAGTTCAAGGAAGACAAATTCTCTGCAACAAAACATTTGCACACATCCCTTTTTCATACCAGCTTCATAGATACACTGTAAATTCTTCCAGCATCAGCAGTGTGCAAAGAATTTCTGGCTGATAAACAAAATTGTTTAGATGCAATGACAGACATAACATCCAATCTCCATTTCAGTAAGTCCCTAAATCAAAGGGTGCCAGAAGCGTGGAGTCTATTTGTATACTATGATCAGTGACTGGTAGTTCTCAGTATCCTTATACTGTTTTGGTTCAACACAGCCACAGTCCCAATCGGGGATTCTAGCTGCTCCCACCATACAAACATCACCAGATCTATTTTGCACATCAACAGTAATACATGAGCTTATGAAACATGCTCAGCAGCCCCAAAGTAGAATGCGGATTCTTCTCTCTTTGCTACATCAGGCCCAAGGGGACTCACTGAGAGGAGCATTGATGTGATCGATAGAGGCAATGAGGTAAATGCTAGGCAGAGAGGATAACTGTGCAAGGATCTGCTGACTTCTTTCTCCTCTCAACATCTGGCTGTCCAGGTTATGAATGAGGACATAGAGCTCTAAAGATGAATCTGAAACGTCAGAAAAAACAGCAGAAAACCAATCAAAGAAACTGCACACAAAGTGGTTTCCCCTTCCCAGTGCAGCCTAGGACAAGACTATTCCATCAGGCTCCATATTCATCACTCCAATATCAAATCACTTTCCTTGACAGCTTACTTTGATCTCTATGCCACACTTGGAGTTTCCGAGCACCTAGAAGGCTTTTTCTCAATTCATTGTATTGCAGTTCTCATCACAGCTACAGTTCTTTTTGTAGTTTAAGCTTTTCTCTTATAATCCACTTTCCACGGCTCATGGCTTTACCAGGAATTGCCCTTTTAACTATGACTTTTAGTCCTGCAATTCACAGTCATTCAAATGTATTTTAAGATGGAAGTCTAAGCACAGTTTGTTCAGCTGCTTTTGAACTACATGACTAGGATCCTTAAGTTCCTCCTCAAACAATGAAAATGCATTTTCTATTCAGGGTTGGATCCAAAGCATACTAACCTCATTGGAAATCTTTCCCACTGAGCCCTCAAAAGAAGTTACAAGGACTTAGCTTGGATGATGCAAATGGTAGATGTTAAAATTTCCAGCTAGCTTGTTGCTTCTATACTTATCCCTGGGAATACCTATTTTCTGAGTCCAGAAACAATTCCGGAACAGTAGCCAGTTTTTGTGCAAATGAATACATACTTGGCTGCCAATGGAAACCAAAGGTTCCTCAGACTCCCAGTCAGATCAGCTAGTGTACTACACAAGACTGATTTATGTAGATTCAGGTGGGTACTGCCGTTAATCAGTCTTTTTCACTTAGTCCCACCAGAAATAAGGTAATGATGGAAAACAGAATGTAAACACTTAAACTCCAACACCATGCAGAATTAAGATTCCATGGCAATTTGTGTATGTATACACAAGCAGTAAAACAGACATTCAAAAAGAATTCAGCAAGCATTCTGTATGACAATACCTGATTAAATTTGCTTTTGAGCCCAATTCTAACCTGTTTGTTTGACACTGCTGTCCTTTATTTCATCTTAATATCAGTATTTGCATATATTAAACTTAAATGACCATTCTACTAAGCCACTTAACCTTCCATTTAAGCCTTAATCTAGCCTATACTGAGATTTATGGAAAGACCCTCAGGACATGATTTTCCAGAGGAACTCAAAGGACTTGGCATCTGTCAGCAACTGGCATTCCAAATTGTTTGCGAGATCTTCATTTCAGTGAGGTTTATATCAGGTCTTCAAGCAGCCACTAAGAACTACCTTCCCTCGTGTAGCTGGAGTTTACCTATCCTGTCTTCCACCAGTAAACATGTGGCTACAGAAACACCGTGTAAATAAAGCACAAAGGCACTTTGCTAAATGCAAGAGACATGAGCATTTCAGTTTGCCAAAGTGTTGAGGAACCTCTGTCTTGTTAGAGCACTCCTGCCTTCCTCCATCTCTTTCTAGAGAATTTAGTGTGTCAAACACTGACTGAGGTAACAGCTTGGGATCACATACACATGTATTCCTGGTGCATGTGTGTTTTCATATATGTGGCATAAATTACAAGCAAGAAAGTATACTAGCTACAATAAACTAAGAAACTGTAACTGCACTTATGAAAACTATGAGGAAAGAGTATGTCCAGGCTCTCCTAACAGTAAGTGGATTCTAACATTTTTCTGTATAAATTTAGTAATTTTACCTTCTTTAAACCTTTTAATGATGAATTCAAGCTGGTCAAGGGGGCTGCGGAAGGTCCCTATATGGTCCAGTACCTCCTCTGTGATGGAGTTGAGAATCTGAAAAAGAAAACAGCAGTCCCTTCTGAAGGGCTCTGGCACGAAGGACCTAGTGCAGAAAATCTGAAACTGAGCCCTTGACTGTCATGAGGCAGGTAATCCGATCTTCACCATCAAATCCCCAAAACAGTCAATGTAAACAAAAAATTTCTACCCCTTTTCAAAACAGTGGCATAAAATAAGGCTTTAGACTGATGAGTATCTGTTAATGATGGGAGTTACTTCAATTGCTTGGAAAGTGCATGGGCTAATTTCTTTAAACTCTTAAAAGAGAGATAGAAACTGCTTTTCATTCACAAGTCTGCTGCTATAGGATGCAGCAGGTTTCCTTAACAATTTACACTGAAAGACTTTAGCGGTGTCTGTAACACAGGATGATTAGATAAACCCATAAGCTTTTCCCACACTTACAGATCTCACAGTGATGCTGGGGAAGTATCCATTAACCACAAGGTGAACAGTGTCCTGCAGCACAGAGGTACGAAACTTCTCTAACAAATCACGCTTTGAGCCCAGTCCATAAAGCACGATATTGAAACCCAAGCTGCAGAGAAGGGAGCAAATACACTGAATCAAAAAAATACCAGTCCCTTTTTGGGTTCATACATTCATTAAGCAAAATGATTCATTGCAATCTTGCCTCTAAAAATTTCGTGTTTCATCAACTCCAGGCTTACCTTCAGCTCACAGCTGACAAATAAGGTTAGCTGCAAGGAATCTGTAATGTGGCACGTGCATCCTAGTAAAAGAAGCGTTTTAGCAGCCTGGAGGCCCACAAATTTAGCAAAACATCTATGGAAGAAAATGGTATTGTCCAAGAATATGAGACTAGATCTGCAACTTCAAATAAAGAAGAGTAAGCAGCATTCACATTCACCCCATCACCAGTGATTATATTAGATATTTACCATGGGTCACAGCAATTACAAGGAAAAAAAAAAAGCAAACCTTCATAGTGATTTTCTACTCTGATCCACAGGCACAATTTCAAAGCAATATTAAACTATTCTCATACCTCTTTCTTATCCTAATTGTTCCACAGAGAAAGAGGCAGGAAAGCATAAAAAGAACATGGTAGGGAATCACAAATCTTTGTTTATTTTTGACAAGCAGGAAAACCATCATCGTGACCACAAAGAAGAGCATCAGGTCATTCAAACAGCATTGGGCAAAAGTGAAGTGTTCAACAACTGTCACTGACTTCAGTACCATCTATGGATTTGTTCCTTCTACCTTGCTATACATTTGCCCAGATCACTAAGTCACAGAGAACTCCTCACCTTGCAACTCTCCAACTTTCAAAGCTAATATATTTTTCGTATGCTCTGTCACTCCCTGAGGACCACAGAATTCTTTATGCTCCACTCCCTTGCAAAGCTTCCAAGCAGTTTTCTCCTCACCAACATCTCCTCCTGCCTCAGCACTTAACTTCAGAGCTGGTGGCCTGCCTTCTCCAAGGCACTTCAGAATCTCACAGCTCTCTAATTGCCCATTTGCTCTCCTGGATGCTTACTCTTTTCTCCTTCCCATGAAGATACACACAAACCCAGATAAAATTTATACTGTTAACGTTTCCAACAGCATTAAGGATTCTTCGTGCCTAGATCACTGGGCACCAGAGGCATTCAAAATTAACTGCTACACCACTGGGGATAGCCACGTACTGAAGAAACTGGTGATGCACTACTCACTACCAACTCACTGCTGTAAGCAAAACTGATTGTTCACAAAGGACACTTTTCTCATCATTCATGTTCCCTGTTCTCTTATTATTCGTGTTCCCCATTTGTGAATGCCCTCTTGCTTGGTTTACAGAGGCACAGACAAACTAGCCAGGCAGAATGTAACCTCATTTCACTTCAGGCATTCAGTTCAACGAGTTAGTCAGATATGATTTGGTCTACAGGAAACAGTGTACCAGCTTAAAGTCACTTAATTTTAAATTTAAGCAATCAATCAAAGAAAAAAAAAAAAGTCAGTCCTTAACTCATCCACAGGATGTTGTTGATGTGAGGGTAAAGTTTACTGGCAGTGCCTGTTTACTAGGCTGCTTCAGCAATTCTCATTGGATACTTACTGTAATTGCAGCATCCACTTGGAAAACAGGGATTCGTGTTGCTGGTTTAGCTCTTTAATTTCAGCAGCATAGGCAAGGGGAGCTTTCTTCAAAAGGTCATGCAGTGTTTGCTGTGTTGAGAAACAGATAAGATGACAGTCATTCAAAGCTGTGAAAAAAACCCAAGACATATATCTGGAGTCCTTACAAATACCCCTCTAGTATGCTCTCTAGCTAGGGAGCAGAATAGTTTTCACTGATGGTGCACCGAATTAATGTTGGGTTTTTTTCTCCCCCATGAAGACCCCTCTAAGCACAGTTTTGCTACTGGAGAAACAAAGCAGAGATTAAGTAACCTTACTATGGGAAATGGCAGCCAGACTAGGACTAGAACCAGTATCGCACTGTATTTTATCTCTTCCTGCTGAGTACAGGAAAACTGCTACTGGAATAATGGACACACTCAGAACTTACACAGCACCATGCACTGTACCAGGGAGATACCAACATCACAGCTCTGCTCAGAGGAGCAAGGGCTCCAGCTGACATGCTTAGCAATGGTTCAGGTGTTTGTCACTACAAGAGAATGCTCACAAACATCACCTTAAAAAAGAAATACAGCAGAAAGGAAGTAATTTGCAGCTGACAGCTAGATGTAGAAAAAGTATTATTCCAAAAGTATCAAGAATCAAAGGATTAATTCAGCTTTAAAGATATGCTGGGATGTTGATGTTTAAACAGCACAGTAGCATGACAAATGGCATCAATCTGCACTGGCCTCCCTTTCTCTTCAATTTTAACAGCTTTGCTTTCCACTCCCTTGCAGTAGAAGACAGTTTACTCTGGAAAGATCACAAAGACAGCTGCAATGTGTCAGACAAACATAAAGCATTGAGAGACAGAACTGCTAAGCCTTCAATTTTGTTGGAGCCAGCAGTAGATTTAATACTGAAAGCCTTGATTTCCTTCCAGAGCTGTTATGAGAGAACTTAAGAATCCAGATGTTTCTCTGGGTAGCAATTCCAGACAACAGCAGGCATCAGGCAATCTGCATATACACCATCTTTTAAAACACAGATGGGTGCAAAAAGCAGTCACAGACACGAGAGCTCCAAGTATTTTACATGCTTCCCTGGCACGTGTCCTTGCATATCTGTCTCTGTAGGGCGCAACTGCTTGCTTTGAACTGTCTTGTAGAAGTGGCATGTGGAAAAAATCCACAGTAATTCAGTCACCACAATTAGAATGTTCTGGTCTTCTAGGGGACAAAGTGCATTTCACAAACTAGGTGACAACGTTTAGAGCTGTGCCAGTCCTGCATATGGTTTGACCCAGTAATGGTCAGATGAAAAGGTCTCTCTCCATTTCCTCTACACACAAATGGTCAAAACAGCTTGTAATTCCCCTAAGCATTTTTTTGACAAAAATGATGTTTTGGTGATAATTTTTAAGGCAGGTCTCTACAACTCTGCTTCTCCCTCTTCGCCTCCCCGAAAAGCAAATTTTAACCTGTTCTGGTAACTGCTGCTTTCAATAATCTGCTCACCTGATAGTGCCTTCTGCCTTCACATTTTCCGTATTTTCTCAGGTTCAAACAACTGGGCCCTGTCCCTGCTCAGAGCAGCAGTAGGAGACATAACGCTTAAAATGCTACCGAAATCAGCATTACCACCGATAATGTAATCAGCAAAAATAAAGTGAAAATAGCAACATCAGGAAATTTTGATGAGGGAAATCTTCATCAAACAAATCAAAAGCTCCGAGATGTGACTCATTATGAAGCGTACCTGATTCAGTCTTCTTTTTCGCAACTTCTGCAGCGTTCGGTCTGAAGTAAGCACTTTGGAACTACTGTGAGCTTCAAAGTATTCCTCCACCAGGTTGCTCTAAAAAGGCACAGCAAGATTAGCCACACTCCTCCGGCTATCAAGTTACCCCTCTCTCTTTGCACCCACAAACATGTCTGAAGATGGCCAATATGAGACATAGAGCAAGGATGACTAGGAAGCCAGAAGATATTTGCAAAAATGGCTTCTACAGTAGCATTCTGCCAAAGCTAACCTAGTCAGGTGGTTCTTTCCTGAAGACAGAGACAGAAAAGAGATTCTGAGAGAGCAGAACATAGCAATAATTCTAAGGGGGTGTGGGGATCCCTGGTGCTGGAAGGAAATCGGAAAACAAAGCTGAACACTGAGCCAGAATGTAATGTGTGCTTCTTTTGGAACGATAGGAGTCAATTTCTTCACCCGATCTCAGTACAAGTTCTCCTGCTTCATGAACATTGTAGAACTTCTACTGGAGCTGCTGAGGATACAGACTGGATTAGCCCACGGGCTCACATGCTGCCTGTCTAACAGGGATTGCTCAGAAGTACAGCAAAAGCCAGTCCAGCTGGTTTGGTTTGAAATGAGTGTAGCAGTTCTTCCCCACAGGTGTGGTCACTGACAGCTTATTGTCACTGAACAACCCTGCACACTTGCTAGCTCAGGGGTGTATTTTCTGAACACTCACCATCTTGTCCTCCTTGCTTTTTTTGGCTAGGGTGTTTCTGGGAGGAGGCGTAGATACAGCCTTAGTTTTTGCTGGGGTCTTTCGACCTGATAAAACAGTGCTGACTTCCTTCTGGTCTTCCTCATCCTCCTCCTCTGAGCAGGAAGCAGAATATTCACTCTCACTTTCTAAATAGGGATCTGGAGCTAGAGCATAAATTTAAGGTTAAAAGCTAGTAACAACTCCTTACACAGAACACACTTTGCACCATCTTCCTCTCTCACATACATGCTTTAAATGTTTTTCAAGCATATGATTCTTAAATATATTTCACAGAAAAGTAAAATCAATGCTTAAGAGGCCTGCAAACACACAGCGCTGTTTCTTTCCCAGTTCTAGGCTCACAAATTATTGTTTAGTAAAGCTTGCTCCTTGATACCAACTAAGAAATATAATCCTACCATAAAAAGTCACTAAAAATGGAGAGTGGAATTCCCTATTTCTCTTAGCATCTCTACATCAGTTTTCCCAAATGCCAGTCATACAAGCTGAGTATCTTCTGGGTCACACTCTGCAAAAAAGGTTTTGTAAAAGACCTCTGTTGGCAATGTTGATTGAAGAGCATAGACAGAACCTGGTGAAGAGTACAGACAGAGTCTGGCTCAGTCTTGGTCTCTCAACACAGAAGAATAGAACATGAGTTGCCATGCACTAAACTCTCCTCTGCATTCACTCTGAGCATATACAGCCATCCAGTTATTGGAAATACTTTACCATCAACATCCCAGCCATCATCAAAAAATTGTATGACTTGGTTCAAGCAATTGTGCCAGACTTAAGCATCAGCATACGTTAGATTACTGGGAGTTTTGCCTCTTTTGATCATATTACTGAAGTTCATCAACTTGGTGCTTCTAACCCTTCCACCCCTTAGCTAAGTAGCAATCTGTTGTAGGGAAAAGGTCTACATAGACTTCCTTATGGACAATTCTACACTCTCTGCAGGACGAATCAGGTTGCTTTAGTCAGACTGCTACTACAGGCAGACGCCCACCAGGAGAAACACTATCCTCTGAACACAGTACCTCACCAACTGTGGGAGCTGACTGCAAAGGTTGATCTTTACCTGCTAGCCTCTTTCTGAGTCTGTAAGGTGTGGTAGACACAAATTCTTTCTTTTTACTCTGTAACAGCAAAGAAAAAAACATGCATTAGAAGAAGAAACATATACCTCCTCAGAACAGCCCTCTGCCAAGCAAAGAGTAGAATCAGGTTAACATTTCCAAGCTATTTCAGCCCAAGAAACTGGCAAAGCAGAGGTAATAATTAATGGTTAATGGTAGCTCTGGTTCTCACTTGAGTTGCTCCTGCCTTGTTGGATTAGGAGAGACATCTGTACCATGCAGGAGGCTTTTCAAGGTCCTTCCTTGCCAGAACTGTAGTAATTGGTGAGTTCCAAGTTTTAAAAGTGAAACCTCCCCCACCAAAACCCCAAACAAGGTAGAGTCATCACTTACCCTCTGTGGCACTTTGTTTGAACTTGAACGTTCTGCAAAGCAAGAAACAGCATTGTTCAGAGTAGTGCGTATTTTCAATGGTGGCACAAAATGGCCCGTTAGAAAAACAGACATTCACTAATCAAAGGTACACTGCACCAGAATATCAGCTCCCTGTGTGGTTAATCCTATGAGGGAAGCCTCTAGTTCCTCACAGGCAGGCAAAGAGAAAACAAAGACAGTGAATGTTATTACCATAGAAGGCAGCTTTTAATTCTGGTCACAGCCTTGGGAGGCTATCAGCAGGAGGGAAGAGGCTGAAAAATGAGCTAATGTCTTCTCCCCGAGCACATCACACTCCATTTCTGAGCACAAGGTAACATGCTCTTGCCAGCGTTGACCTGCACTCACTTATCCCACCTGTATTTCCCCCTACAGTATTGGGTGCTTGAATATTATATAATAAAACGTGAATTTACACATGAACACCCACATAATCCTACGTGATTGGTGTTTAACACATCAGCCCAGCTCGTAACTCTCTCAAGCGCAAGCATTTCTGTTCGACACAGAGGAAATCATTAAGTGTCACGTCAACAGATGAGAGAGAAGTTCCTGTTTTCTCTGCACCAGCAGGGTAGAATAAAAGATGTGACACCCAGGTGAACCGGAGGCCATGCATACCAAGCAGTTCAGTCTACAATGTTAAGCTGACTAGAATACTCAAGCATGACAGAAGCCGGCACTCAAGCATCCACTCCACCACCACCCCCATAGAAACATAACCCCCATTCACTCAGCTTCAGTTCCCCAAAGTGTCACAGGACTTACTGCTGCTTTGAGGGGTTTTGGCTGTCTTCTCAGGGCACTCAGGTGCAACACTCTGTCCTGGTGTCTGGGCTAATGCAGAGGCTGTAGGAAATAGGGGGAAGGGAAGAAGTTTCACATGTCAAGTACAAAACTCCCAGCTTTGCCTAGTCAGCAATGGAGCCATACAGCTGAAACACTCTCCAAGTATTAATTTCCTAGCTATTTCAGGAAGTGCACCAGATACTTCCATTTTTTCCTAACACTAACGGTGAACGTAATCCTTAACAAAGATTTTCAAAGACTGAACTCAGTTAGTTCATTTTACAAGTATAGCTGAGGCAATGGCAGAGCACGCTTTGCTCCCTAGACCACATGTCTTCAAATCAGAGCAATGTTTGGTCATGCCCACTTAGTCCTTTAAAACTGCTCAACTGCACGTAGTAGAGCATCAGATATAGCAAACAGATCAGTTCCCCAGAAGGTGGGTTCTTGTATTCTATTTACCTCCTTCTACTACTTATCAGCACAAGCTGAAGTTGAATCACTGATCTGAATACGGAAGGCCCCCATATTCTGCTAACAGTCCCTCAAGAAAACCAGCCTTCCATTGTATGACTTGCCTCAGTTTTCAAACCGAGTCACAGCTCCAGGAGGGAGCACTAGCAAAACCTACCCTGCTGCAGAAGGAGGTGCAAGAAAGACACAACTTGCCAAGACACAGCAGAAGCCCAGAGGAGAAGTAAAGAGGTATGGAAACCAGTTTCTGTATAGGGATACAGGAGGATGACCCCTCTCCCTCGGATCATCATCCTCTGTAGGATATATCAGTAGCTGTGACAGCTAAACACTAATGAAATTCCGATGGTGCTGGGCACACAAAGACTCTTCAAGCGAGACGAAATGTAGTGACAGCAGGGCTCGAGCGTCTTATTTGAACCAGAACAGCCCACCCTCTCCAGAACTGCCACTTTTTGCTTGTTTCATCCGTAGTTAGCCTAGCAAGCATGCTCAGATGCTTTGAGTAGGAGAAATTCCCTGACATGCAAAGCTAATACTGCCTTTTTTTTGACTCTTTGCTACATAATAAGTTATTCTCCTATCCTTCTAAGTTACACAGATAAAACCCCTGCCATCCTTTGGCACTTCTATGCAGACTTCCTCCCAGCATTAAGAAACTTCTAGTTTTTCTTACGTCTTTATTATCTGTATTTCTTCTCCCCACTGTGTGCTCTGTCCTAGCCCTGTGTTTTTGTTTCTGAGGAAGACCGATTCAGAGCCAGATAAAAGCTATTGAAATACTCCAAACATATCTTTTGAAGAAACAGAATTGACAAATCACTTTAACACAGTGTTCAAAAAAAAAAAACCATAGCCAGAGGAAGAATGAAAAAAGAGAGAGGAAAACATACCCAGCTCTGCCATTTTGCTGGAGCATTTGGGAGTCTGGAATGAGTAAACTTCACCACCACTTACACTTGAGCCATTTCCCACTGGATCTGCGAGAAGAAATGTGACTTGTAGCTATTTAAAAAGCACTGGTATATTCCCAATCCGAGGAAGATGGAATGCAACATTTCACTATTTGGCTCAAAGGACTCTTTATATTGCAAGTGTAATGAAATAAATACCATAATAAAATCCTAGAATCATTATCCTCTCGTCTACCTTTTACCACATGTACAGCCAGAGCTGGTCAGCCCTCAAAAGCCATTCCATCAGCATTTGTACAACCTTGACACTGCAAGAATCTCCTGAACTCACAGTTTTGTTAGGTTTTCCCCTGCTAATACCTTGGGCACATATTCCAAGAGCAGCAACATAGTTCTTCTCTTCCAGGATCTCCTGAGCTTCATCATCTGAAATATTCTCAAGCTTCTTCACAAATCTCTTCACACTGACTGTCAGCTGAGTCTTGTCCTTTCGTACTTTAACACCTAGGATTGCAATAAAAGCTTTAACCTCCTGCTAGTTCATTATTTCTATGCAGTAGTATGCAGCTACCCATTTAGAGACCAAGTTCCTGTTGTGCAAATCACTGAACAAATACAATGCTGAAAAGATGTCCCTTTAAAAGAATAGCTGGTCTGTGCCCCGATGGTGAGCTGACCCTACAGCCATTAGTCCCTCCTTTACCACAAAAGCTGGCCACTGCAATCCATGAGGACAAGATCCCCGTTTCAGCAGACACACCAGCTTCCACAGTTTGGGAGAAGTGACAGTGACTCACACATAGAAGCATCAAATTGCATGCAAAGAGGATGCTATTTGGCATCCCCTACCCTCCCTAGCAAAGGGGAGCAAGTGGAAAAGAGCTGGCCTACAGGCTGTCAGTACACTCATGGGAGAATTTAGGCCGTGAGGCCTCTGGAGACCATCTGTCTGACCTTCTGCTCAAAGCAGGACCAACAGCGAAGTCAGATCAGGGGGCTCTGCGCCTTGTACAGGCGAGTTTTAAGCATCTCCACAGAGGTTCCAAACCTTAGAAGTAGTCAAACCTGCGGCAAAAGACTCCTGCAGCAACCGCCTCGAACCTCGTTCCCATTCGATTCTCTGTGTGTTTAACCACGCCAGGGGTTGGGCAGTTAAGCAGGCTGTTTGTGCCCCCTGTCCCAGGCCGTCACACACACCTTGCTGCTCGGGAAGCTACTATCGAGAGCTAGCATCCACGCCGCCTTCAGCTGAGGGCTCTTGCCACGGCGCCGCAGCTGCCCCTTTCCACGTGCCGGGGCGGGGACAGAAAGAAACTGCGGAAGAGGCGGTCGGAGGAGAACGGCGCCGAAGGCCTCCTCCTGCCTGCAGCCCGGCCACGGCGCTCAGCCGCCCCGGGTGTCGGAGGAGGGCTCCCTGCCCGGCGGGCGCCGCGGCTGCTCGGATCCCTCTCCCAGCGCCCCGAGAGCCGCGGGCGGCGCTGGGCCAGGCGCTGCCCCGGGACGGCCGTACCTGCGTCGTCAGCAATGTGCTTCAGGACCTCCTCGTCGGGCACGAACTTCACCTCCAGGGCGCCTCTGCCCTTCCCCTCCGGCTGGCTCATGGCGGGCACCCTGCAAGCACCCCCGGATCAGCCGCGTAGGCCCCGCCCAGCCCCGTCGGAACCGTGCGCCGCTTCACCGCGCCGCCCTCCGGAGGGCCCGGACCTCGGGCTCCTGCCCCTTTCCCGCTCCGCTCCGCCGCCGCGGGCTCCCGGCCGGCCCCTGCGGCGGCAGCGGGCCCAGGTGCCAGGCAAGGGGCGACTCCACCGCCCTCCCTGAGGGCAAGCGGGGAGGGCGCTGAGCGACGCCGCCGCGCCTTGACTGACTTATGCCTCGGCCAATTCGCGGCCCTCTTTTCTGTTTCCCCTCCCCTTTCCGCCGGCAGAAGCGGCGAGAGGGCGGGACTTCCGCTGCCGGCGAAGCGCGCGTCCNGCTCTGCCTGCGCTTCTCCAGGGAAGCGCTCGGACGACGGCAGCTACGGCGACCGCTCCGAGGCAAGGTTAACCCACACGCAGCCCCGGCGGCTGCTTCCCGCCTCCCACCCCAGGCACTCGTCGCGTGCTCGTGGGTGTCTGAGCTACGAAACCCTGCAGCTGTACCCTGCGTTACACCCCCCCATCAACGTAAATCAAAGTTTGAAGAAAAAAAAGAAAAAAAAAAAAAAAAGGCGATTCACAAAGTATACATTTCTGTTCAGAAACAGCACAATATTTATTTAACATCTTTATATATTTATATATATATAATTTTTTTTTTCTGCATTGCAGATTGTGTCGAGTTTTATACATCTCTATTTACAATGATTTAAAATAATTATATTTCATCTCTGGCAGGTATTTACAAAGTCGATAGTAACTACATTTCACATTTCAACAACAGTCAACAGCATTAACCAGCTCAGTAAGACAGTTAAGATAATGGCTTACATGCACCAGTAACATGATCTTCAACACGTGCCATCTTCAGGTCTAAGAATGAAGATTTTTCCCTGGTCCCGGGTGAAAGGACATCATACAGCAGAGGTCACGGTTATTAAAAACCCGTTCGGTTTAGTCCTTCACCGGTACCGAGTCCTGAACGTCTGGGGTTCATACCAGCAGGCCGGGCGGTCCCGCTGAAGGGGGGCTCAACACCACCAACCCGCGCCCTTTCGCCTAGCCTGTCTGTCCACAAGAAGTGGGCTACTTGCTGCTTATGCTCCTTCTATGACAGAGATAAGATTACAGAATGCTAAAGTAGTAAAAATCCTCAGAAACCTTAGTTCAGAGAAACAAACCTGGTATGACAGAAAAAGTAAGAAAATAATCTTTTAACCCTTGCAGAATCTTTCTTTCTGCTAGTAAAATTGACAGCATCTCCTGTATTCTTACAAGGACGAAAACAGATCAAAAGATTCATTGTAAAGTACAGGAATTACAAATTTAAAAAATGCAGCATGGGGTACCTCAATTTAGTTGTCGGGGGTTTTTCTATAGCAAATAAAAGCTACCACAGTACATCTGAAATGTACTAAGAGTATCTGATTTAATTATTAAAAAAATCTTTATTAGCTTTTTCCTGGAATCTTCGATATGGAAAAAATGTCAAATGACTCAATTTTATTTAATCATATGGTGTTTTTCCATAAATAACCAGCTAGTAATATCCATCCCAAAAGTATTCACGATCTGCAAGAAAACAGTAAGAAGACTTGTTTCAAAGCAATCATTGAACACTGGCACACAAAAACACACCGACACACCCTAGTACTAGGAATCTATTAATACTTTGACAAGTTGGTTTATCCTGAGTGATTGTTAACTCACATCTACTGTACACTTGAAGCCACAAAGTTTTTACTACTTGCATTTTTTATAAACTAATAACATGAAAGTCTAGCACAGCAATAATAACTGCCTGGACAGAAAGGACAGTGTCAATAGCCAGTATTTCTGTCACTCCCAAGTCCTCCTTATTTTAGAACAAAAGGTAAAAGGTTGCTTCATTCATACTGTTTTTTCTGTTTTGTGATCAGTTCTGGGGAGGATGAGGACTCAAACACACGGGGTCCACGACCGATTTGTAAGGAAGTTTCCATGACAAAGCACCATAGTGCCACTTTACTAGGAGATACTCCTAAACAGAAATCTCCCCGACCATTTTACCCTCTAAAACTAAAAACCTGTGTGAATTTTATACCACATTTTAAAGATTAATCATCTTTTCAAGAGTCAAAATTTAAATTGCTTTAAAGAGCTCTATCAGAATGCAAAGATACTCCACTCTAAATCTCACTGACTGTAAAACACTGGGAGCTCACAACCAAGTAATCGGTTAATAATACCTGACCTCATCACTTTGCTCATCATGCACAAGCTAAAATATAGGGCAAGGTTTTACTGTACAAACACAAAGTTTTACTATACATCTGTTCCCATCAACAGCTCCTCACAGGAATAGCTTAGTAATCCTTTACGATAGGAGGGATAATTTATGGACCCATTTTAAATTCATTTGGTCCCCCAGATACTACCTGTAGTAAAATCTGATGAACACAGGAAGAAGAAGAGAAAAAAAACAAAAAATTGGGGTGGGGGCAAGTAGCCTACAGAAAAATTAATAAAAGAATGGAAGCAAAAATTGTAATTTTTTCATTAAATCTTGGATACAGACAAATAACAGGACAGATTTTTACTAAATCAGTTTCTGGAAGCTGTAAGGTACCCCTTAGACTTCTACAGCTTGCTTCTGAACTTTTAATGTCACAGGCCTTGACACTTGCCAAACTTACTAGGCAAGTTTATCTGAAATGGCTAGCTGTTATGTTTTGAAATCTTGTTCCAAGATTTGTTTTATTTTAAATAAAATTCCGTAATGACTATGTGGAAATCCTCATGCATATCAGTCTTGCAAAATTCACTTACTGCTTGTTTTCACAAACTACTGACAAACCAAGTTGCTCACAGCTCTCCATCATCTTCTGCCACTGTGTTAAGAGGCAGGTGAGTATTTTGGCTCTTCGGCTGGTCATGACATGCAAATTTTGACAGATACGTGTATTCACTAACACAACACCCATGTCACGATCTGTTACCCTGAATCGCCTACAGAAAAGCTTTCCACAGCAAAGTTTATCCAAGTACCAGTGGGAAAACAAACTAAAAAAATAATCAAGAGATATTAAGGCCCACATGCTAGAAATAAACAGCATTTAAAACACTGGAGAAAATATAAAATAGTGAACGATTTGATATAAACCAAGAATGCAATGCAAGTACAGAGGATCTGGCTTCTTTGCTTACCATGCTTGGAAAGGAGTGATATTTTGCAACTTTAGTTCCGCAATTATCCTAAGCAAGAAATTTAAATAAATAAAAGAAGGAGCATGTTTACTCTTCTGATACAAACTATTCCTATGATGTAAATGGTTGTTACAAATGAGACCTAGCTAATGTCTTAAATGCTTTAATTTAATGATACTAAACATGCCAAGGTAGCAATATCTTTGGCAATGAGAAAACTGCAGAATTCAAGGATGAGAGTATTAGATTTACTAATATCAGAAACATCTTTTTTTTTTTGTGTGCACTACATATATTTCATTCCAACATGTTCTGCTATAGTTTCCACACCTCCTCCAGGATTATGAGTACAGTACCTAGTCTGAACTGCTTAATTTTTATTATTTTACTCAAAAAGTTATTCTTGGTTCTCACTTAGTCTTCAAATTAATTTAAATTTGTAAGCCAAGACAAACAAAAATTTCTGGTTTGTGACCAAAGTTAAAATGCTGAACCCTTAAAAGAGATAGCCACTGGCTCATGATAAAATAGGACGAGTTTAAACTCTTCGGTTAAAATACAGCCATAGCATAGAATTATCTATTCCAAAATTAATTTTTCAAAATATAATTCTCTGAACATGTTATACATTAAATATTGAGGAAGATTTCCCTGGAGCTAAAATTTTCCAAGAACACTAATAAACTTCATTAAAGAAGTAAAACAAACCACATACTATCTGGAGACAAAAAGGGGTTAGAGTTGGGGTCACCTTACTACAGAGTAGTTTTACCACCATTAAGATGCAGGCTTCCCCCTTAATCTGGAAAAATATGTTCATATTTACATACAGTATACACACAGTTGAGGCAATTGATTGTCAACACGTGACAAATGTATGTACCTACCCACACACAAGTAAACCTCACATGGTGAGAAAAAACCCTGTCCCAGTAAACTCCAGTATTCATAAGTAGTGCAAATAAATACTTTGTCAAAAAACAATTTTTTTCTCACAATTTTGATGTTAAACCAGGTAATTATAATTACGTTAAAGCTAGCAGGAGTATGTTGGAAATGTTCTATTTAAGACCAACACGCTTGCAAACTACAAATACTAGATCTAATGCTTACTGGCTGCAACATGATGTTCAGCATTACAGAATGAAGTTAAAAAACTTTTTCCAAATTCACATCAGAAAGGGTATTCAAAGAAATCTGCATTTTAAACAGAGAGTGACATATGAAGTCTCCAAATGAAAACTAAAAGGATAACACAGCAATTTAAACTTTAATCTTGCAATGTTCATTTTCATAGGTATTTTTTACTTCATCACTTTGCTGCCCACAGGATGAAAAAAATGGCTCATCATTCAACCAAAAAGCTGCTCACAATAAACCCCTGAAAAGGATCATCAAGCTGGAGTTAGCAATCCCAACATTTTATATTTTCTTAAAATTATAAAGCCCAACAAAAATGAGTTGCAAAATGGCAGCATATTGTGATGTGGTAAAAATTGTATCATGGAATAATTCATTTATCCGTACTTACACACATATATACATCAAAATATAGTACCCACACTTCCTCACCTAAGAATTACACGTATGTGCATGCATGTGCACGTACACAGGGAAAAACTGTAGCGTTCTGCTTTTTGACCTTCTTTTATAATGCTGTAGTTGCACTGAAATACTGCAGAAATCTAAATCTAGTGCTTCATGTCAAGCACCAGATGTTCTAAAACAAGACACAGCAGAGTGAATTCAGGATAAAGAGATTTAAGTCTAAATATTCATCACAGTTGTCAGAAAATTTAAGTATGTTTTGTACTTTGTTTAGTACTTAGCATACATAATCAGAAAGCCAGCAAATTATTCCCTCAACCCATATCCCAGACACTTCTAATTTAATTTCTGCCACAGTACTTTGAAGTGTACTGAACTTCAGTGTATAGAGTTTTGCTACGATCTTAATACACCTTGGCATAGTTTAAGACATATCTAGAAGCATTAACAATAAACATGATACAGAGCACTGGCAAAGCCTGTTATTACAGCTGGTTTGCAGATATTAGTGATGACTTTTTGTAAGATGGATGTTGAACAGTACTTGTCTGGAAAATGACAAAACAAGCTCCCACAACTGAAACACTGCACTAAAAGGGTAATTTTGAGAAGTTATAGATGTACCACATCAACACAAATAAAAAAATATATTTTTTTACAGGGATAAATTTGAACTCTTTAAACAGCCTTATAGGGGTAGGTATATATACACAAGAACAAACCAAAATATGATGGATGAAACGATAACAAAAGGCACATCATCAAAATGAGAACTGTAAAAATATCTCAGAAGGTAGTTTGACTAAAGTTTTAACCAATTCAAATTTATGCATGTACATTTGACTTCCCTATCTGAAGTCACTGAGCTGTCTCACTTTCCTGAAATAGTTTAATAGTGTGGGACTCCACAAATAAGAATATTTAAAAAAAAAAAAAGTTTGTAACATTTGGCCTGATGCCAATTTAAGTGTCCTAAAACTTCTCAAGGAATGCTTATAATGGCAAATGTAGAAAGTAGAGACCCTTGCTAATGAACAACTCTACTTTTTAAAATACTGAAATAAAGTAATTCTTAAAAAATTAGCTGACACTCCTGACCTTTTCTTTCCCAAAGATTTATGCTAATTATTTGGTCCTTTTCAATTTACAGTGATTGCTCTTTTATAGAATTTCCTTTGTGATGATCTCCACAAAATACAAACTTTGTACTTTAAGCCATGGCTTACCAATTGTCTCCACTAGCAAAACTTTATAAAATAAAGAAGAGTTTAATTACATAGAGCTTTTGACATTTTTACAGAAAATGCCTTGTAGCTTAATCTCAACTTTGCCTTAGTTCCATCTCTGTGTGACTAATGGTCCTTAAAGATTAACTTCAATTTAGAAATGGTAAGGTTTTCTTTCTTTCTGATGATGTTTCTATTTACTCTTTAACTGAATTTCTGCATCAGTCCAGATGCTGTTTATTTCACTTTATGAATGTAAGATATGAAGACCAGACTACCAAAGTGAATTGTCAAACCACAAAAAATATTTGAATTGTAATGTAAATTTGAAAAAAAAATATCTTTTTGAAATAGATTCAAAAGCAAAAGAAAAAACCCCAACAAATCCAACTACCAGCAATGCAACACCATGTCATTGTCCTTAATTTCTTGAAGACTATAATTCAAAGATAGCCTGCTATTTATAACTGCTTATGTTTAGCCTTCACAGTGACAGTGAAACCAAAGTGCCCACATAAAGATTGTAACTTTCCTGTGGGTTTACAATTTGTAAACTTCCAGGTTATCACACATGACTTAAGCATAGAGGATGAACTTTCCCCTTTTCTCTCTAGCAATCCCAAAAGAGATGAAGAGAGAATGACAAACGTTCTCCTATGTAACCAGAAATGTGCTTCTAAGCAGTGTTCTCTAGCATAAGTACCAGCCAGTGCCCATACACCAGTCATATACATTCAAGGCTTGAATGGCATGAGTTCTGAATTTTCTAGAGTAGGGCTGATCCACTAAAATAAGAGTTAAAAAACCTTAATGGATTATAAATACCAAGGCAGTGAAGTGTGATCCTTCTGGGAAAAAAGGACTGTGAGTACCCCTTTGCACATACGGTGTTTCTAGAAAAGCATGTCACATTGAAGCTTCAGTGTTTCTAGCAAATTATTGTCTCTATCCCTGAGACAGCCTCTTAAGAGTATGGTCTGTCTGGGCTGCAGGATTCTTCAAATGACTCCATGGTTGAATTCAGGGACACTGAGAAAGCAGCTGAGAGGGGCAGGGGTGTCCAACAGCCACAATACCATAGAAATCAGCCTGAGAAATACTCTTTACCCGAATACACCTTTCAATTCAGTGATCAGCACCACACAAGGACAACAACAGCAACAACAAAAATGGAGCAGAGCTAGCCATTACTTCCTGGGAAAGTAGTGTTTCCCTCCCACTTACAAACCAAATTGTTTTAACAGCATGGTGTTCTCTAAATTTTAGTCTATATGCAGAATGACCCTGTGACCTGGAGGGGAAGACATGTAACATTACATATGGCTACAACACCCTTAGAAGTGCATTGTAACCTACATTATCTACTTAGAATCCTCTCTCTGAGGGAAAACAACTTGTTAATATGCATGTCTCAGTTGCTGAACATCAAAAGCTTCTGGGATGAGAGACTAGGGGTAGGCAAGAAAAAACTACCCTCATTGTAATGAATAAAAGTGCTGTAGGCAGCCAGGAGCAGCAATGACAATCCCCTCCCCAGAATTGATTGCACAGACTCAGAGAGGTCCAAAGTCACACTGGAATCTCTGAGGCACTCCTGGTTCTGAGAAAGGAAAGTCATGATCCAGTAGTCTTTGCAGTACTGTAGACTGAGAAAACAAACCCGTTTCTATTTTTTAACAAAGCCAAAGCATCATCTCATAGGGATCACATTCACCATTTCCGCCGGTGTCTCCAGTCTCACAGTGTTGAAATGGGACTGATCAGCCTACGATGGATTGCACATCACCCAAGGAGAAAGGAAGGCATGGAAAAAGGCATACAGTACATTATATACTGCTTCACAACCATGTTTACAAGGTGGGAGGGGGGGGAGGGGAGGATGAAGGTGAGGGAAGAATTATTGCTGTTTCAGTAATACAGTATGATAGCTAAACCAAATCAAACAAGATCACAACAGTCAGTATTTTCACACTGCAGGATAATGGTTCATGTTTTGCCTAAGGATGAACTTGCCTGGGGAGTAAGGGGAAAGAGGGAGTCCTAAGGAAGGGAGTCAAAGTTACACCTGGGATATCAGCTGCATATTGAAACTTGGAGATCGAGACTGCTTGGTTAGGGGAGCTCCTGGGGGAAGGAGATCTTTACCTTCCCCAGCTTGGCCTAGTCGGTCCTCCTGTAGGCTGATAGTTGAAAACCGATTGGTGTTGCCAGCTGCTAGATTTGTAACACTTTCTGTACCAGCTCCAACACTGGAGCCTGCTTGACTGCCATTCACATAGTCAAATGATTTACTGGAGGAAGCACTGGCGGTCCTGATCAGGCTCAGACTGTTGGCTTTTGGCACCACCTGCCCAGCAGGCAGACTGAGGTGTTTTTTAGTAGGTGTCATCTCAATTATATCTGCACCAAGGTCAGTAGATTGGTGCACGTACTGCTTCCGAGCTACTGAATCTCGAGGGCTCTCATTGGATTTTGCTGCAGAAGAGGTTTCTTTATCCTTGGTAGAACGCCCACTTGCTGTTTTCCTTAAGCTGCCTTTCTGGGATACAGATGATAGAGGTTTGGTCCCAGCTGGCTGGCTGCTGAGGGAAGCTCCTGATGAAAATCCTTCATCAGCATCATTAAGGTTCACAGATTCTTCTCTTCCATTTACACCTTCAACATCTATTAAGAAAAAAGAAACAACCAAAGAAAACCCAAACCAATCAGAACACACAATAAGCATTCAAGTTACATGAAGACAAAGATATGCACAGAATGTCAAAAGCAAGTTTCCACTTGCTTTAAAGTTTCTGATTCTCAGCCAATAATCATCTTCTTGTCATATTTAACAGAATAACAGAATCTAACAATACATACTCTGTGACCTTGATTTGCCTTTCCTCTACATCACTTTTATCAGAGTATCTCCCAAACTTTGTCTATAAACAGGAAGAATTAGGCCCCATTTGTTTAATTTGTTTTTAGTTCTGTCTGCATATACTGGTGCCCATTCTCCTCCCACATGTGGTTAAAAACAATTTAAAAAAAAATAACAAAAAGGCCTTTCAGACTATTTTTATCCTATTTTGAAGCAAGATCTGAGCATGTTCAGGATCTCTTCCAGTCAAAGTAAGCTCTGGCAAGTGCTCGGTAAGCTTCAGAATTAGGCTGCTTCCTAGGCCAGCAATCACAATGCTCCAACAGAGGTAGAAGGCTTTTGTTATGTGTAGCTGACACTTCAAACAATGTGACTGTACTTTCTGTTGGAGATTAACCCAATTCCTAGTACTCCCCTCCAGAGCTCAATCCTCCCTGCATTTCCAGCAAGCCTACCTAGGTGCTTCCACCATATTTATTTTTATCTCAGCATCTAGATTTTTCAGAGAAAAAAAAAAACAACCTTGTATTAAGAGAAATTTAACCTCTTTAATCAGAAGAGGCACTGAGCTTCTGACTAGAATCACAAAGACAAAAAAAAAAAAAAAAAAAAAAAAAAAAAAAAAATCCGAAAAAAATTTTTTTCGGATTTTTTTTTTTTTCCTTTTTAAATCTTATTCCAGTCCTTTTTCTAAGCTCCAAGCACTCAAAAGAAGAGTTATTGTTTCAGTAGAAAACTGAACAGCATTCAAATTTCAAAACTGAAAATGAAGTTTTGTTCCATATATCTCGTTTCAATGGGAAAAAGCCATAAAGTTTAACCATGTTAGCAAAAAAAGGAGACATTCAGGCTATAAGGATTTTGCTTTTCTTTATAAAAGCAGTGGAGCCTGATTATTTGCGAGCAATCTGCAAAGCCTGTGGATCTGTCCCACATGAAGCCACTGTACTGCTCTACTGGCAGTTTGTTCAACCCAGCTTGCTGCCAAGCACATATGTTTAAATCTCTTTTGTGGAATGGGGAAACAGTGGTGGCAAGGATCTAAGAGATTCGAACATTTGAGTGGAAGCTCATCCTTTCATGCTGATTGTTAGAGCACTAAGGAACATTTTACATTATGGCAAGCAGAACAGACACAAAGTTTTCAGTGTTGTCGCTGCCTCTGTGTAGCAGGAATATAGCCTGATCCAACTTCACATTTCTAAAGTGTAAAGCAAAAAGAAAACTTTACAGGAAGTTTTTATTATTCTGTTTCAAACTTATTACTTCTTTCCAGGAAACTTTGGCTTGGATTACCATCACTGTGTATCAGCTTACAAAAGATGTTTAGCCATCTCCAAATCAGACCATTCTCAGGCCTCTCTCAGAACAATGCAATGTGAGATTATTCTGTAGTTTTATATAGCTCTATTTGACTCATCAGCTTCCCAGAAGCAGAAAGGTAATATAGTTCATGTTACTGCAGTCTTCCTTCCTTGGTAAAGCCTTTCACCTTATAAAAAAGAAGCTTCTTAGGTTTCAAGGGCTATTATTGAAATGAAGGGTGTGTTACTTGCTTTAACTTCCTGTAACCATATTTAAAATATATATACCTTCCTCACATTCTATCCATCCCGTTTGGTCAAACTAGGCCTTCATCTTCTCATTGAGACATGACTGTATTTTCTTACATTAGAAAGTAATATATTTTATTCACAATCCACCACATCTGCTCCATTCATCCCCCCCCAACCCTCCCATACATAATCAAAGATGCTAATAAAAATATGACGTAACTGGAACATAGTGAAAGCAAGAGCACTTTTTCAATAAACCAACATTTATGTTTCTTTATATAATCATGCGAAGCCGGATGAAAGCGTGTTTGGTTACAAGCAGCAATAGCAGCAGTTGAAGTCCCCTCTCAAGCCTTTCTTATTGAAATGAAAGATGTGTAACTTGCAAGAAGGTATCTCCAGACAATACTGCTAAGCTTTTTGTTATTACAAGAACAGTAGTCTCCAAAGCTTACGTTAAAATATTGCTGAGTAACAGGATGCTAAAACAGACATTCCTATTCAGGGACAATGAAACAGAAGAGTCATACTGAAAAAGTGGCATTTTATCCGCAGAATTTAAAGACAAGACTAGAGAGGGGTTGTTGCAAGCTTTTGGATGCTGCAACTATACAGAGGCCCAAGCAGCTCAGCAGTGCTCAAAAATGAAGAAGATAGAGAAGACAACATGCAAGAGAATTTCTGTCTACTCAGATCCATCCACCTACAAAAGTTCTCCGTGGGACTGAAGTAATTCAGAAAACATATATTCTTTTCCCAATACCTGTTATTTTTTCTCTAAAAACTGCCCTCAGAATTAATAAAAAAATGTTTGAGTCCTTACATACTCTGTTTGGGGTGAAAAACAGGATGACGTCATAAAGTTTTCTCCCTCCCCCAAAGACCAATAAGACAATTAAAAAGGGAAACAAGAACTAAAAACCTACTCCTCCCAAGCACTTTTCTATTCTAAGGCCAGAAGAGAGACAGTGCAACCTGACAGAAATCGTATCAATTGCACTACAGTGTGTACTCAGGACTCTCACTGTTCCTTATCAGCGTAAGTCTGTCCCCAAAGCATTCATTATTTATGCCTGTACATAATTCATCCTGTAGATGTAGATACAGCATTCTCTACTGACCCAAAATAGGGCACATAACCACAGCTGCTACCACCTGGAAACGGAATACCTTGTAAGGCATTACTAAGTCATTCTTGAAAACTTCTGCCTTTTTCCTACTTATTGGGTCAAAACAGTGATCTGAAGAAGGAGTTTTATACAGCTTTTTAAAGTGACTTTTCTTCCGTTTATCCTTCCCATACCTGAAGGTTGAAAAGTCACTAGAAATGATCAGTCTCTCATAATATTGTTTGATATCAAAATGGTATTTATGAGAGGGAATTTGCTAGCTGAAACTTTCTGTGAAATCAGCATCAGTAAAATAATAGACCACTATATATACACACACAATTCTATACTGATAATCAAGCCAAACTCCATTCCTGGACCTTCTCCCAGATGCTATCAACTGGCAGAACTCAGTTCGCCCAAGAATGTAATTATACATTGCTAACGTTACAGAAGTAAAGGGTATTCAACCCACTTCTGTTAAAGTACAAAGCATGTGGAATGATGCCTTATCCAAGAACATGCGAAATTATATAGATGTCTTAAAACACATTAAGACTAGAAGTCCACATCTTTATCAACTTCCCCACTTCCTGTCTCTCCCAGAAGGTTCTCTGCAGCTGAGGACTTCTCCATATCCTTCAGGTCATGCACATGCAAAGTTTAGTAAAATAGAGTACGACCAACTGAACAAGTCAATTTAGGAGAAGACAGGACTCATTTACTGAGCATGCTCAAATTCACTATGCACCAAGGAGTAGATTATAAACCCTCAGTAAACTTTTTTATGTGACTATCTTCTACAGAAGCACAACATCTTAATTATTGTTTGACAGCAACTCTGATGAAGGGTAAGGATTCTGTGATAACGCTACATTAAATCTCCACGTTCTCCAGATTATTGTTTCCAGAAGAACAAATCTGAAACCTAGGTAGCTCATAGCCAAACATGCAAATAAATCTCATTTATTATCAACTGAAACACTTATAGAGGCTGGAAATACCAAAGGAATGTTCAGGTAGAAAAGAACATTTAAGATAGGAAAACACTTGAAAATAGGTTTAGCTAAATTTACAAGAAATTAATTCTCATTTCTGAGGAGAAATCATGGTTCATATTCAGTACTCAAACCCACACCTTTTATATAGTAAAGATGAGAAAATTAATAGATGAACTTAAGCAAAATAAATTTCTATCAGCTACTCTATCTGCTATTCTTGGATGAAGAGCAGACATCTGAAGTCCTATAGCATTTGTGTGGATAGCACAACTGAGAAAGAAAGCAATAATTGTTTCTGAAGTTTTTAGAAACACGACAACCCGACTTCCTCTTGAAAACACAAGTGCTTTTTTGGTACTTGTCTTTCGAACAGCCAGCTCATTCATACAAACGAGTTGTGTATGTATGAATTTTCAATTAAAGGATGACTGGCAAATAACATCAGCAGTTGTGTATCTGTCTTAGAAAGGCTTGACTTTTAATGGGAACAGAAAAATTCTTTCTTGGAAATTTAAAAACTGCAGACTAACAAGACACTATTGTAACTAAGTTGTAGCCAAATCCATTTATACACTATACTGTCTACTTTTCAGGACTAGATTCATGTTCATCTGGTGCATTTTTTCCTTCTGAATATTAGATTAAACATGCTCAGTAATAGAAAGTTTCCAAGCAATCCCAAAGCTTTTGGCTATTACCCATTTTTTTTTT